>JAATLQ010037238.1:30770-50050 GCA_013421005.1 Heliconius erato x Heliconius himera | reverse complement strand
TCAAAGTCCTCCATGTATATATCTGCTATTACCGGGGACACAGGCGAACCCATAGCAATGCCATCTATTTGTAAATAGAATTCTTGATTGAACATAAGATATCCAGATGTGAGGCAGTGTTCCAAAAGTTCAAGATATTCTATAGGCATATTGTTATCCTCTAGCTTCCTCTTGACAATCTTGATGCAGTCCTTGACGGGAATACTGGTGAACAGCGACTGGACATCAAAACTGACCATAGTCTCATTGTTAGCTAACTTAAGATCTTTCGGTCCGCTAACAAAATGGTAAGAGTCCCTGACATAAGATGTTGTGTGGCCATGCAGTGGAGAAAGTACTTTGGCGACATGTTGAGCCAGCTTATACGTCGGCGTATCGATTTGGCTGACTATTGGTCGAAAAAGTACATCTTTTTTGTGTATTTTTGGTAACCCATACAACTTTGGAGGCTTTACACAGCTAGGCACGAGAGATTTAATGTCAAGATGTAACGTTTTCGCGTGTTTTTTGATCAAATCGGATGTATTTTTAAGTATTTTTGTTGTAGGGTCTTTATCAACAATTTTATAAGTTTTTTGATCCGATAGCAATATTGGCATTTTTTGTATATACTCGTCGGTGTCTAGTATAACCGTCGCGTTACCTTTATCGGCTTTGAGGACTGTTATATCCTCGTTTTTTCGTAGTTTACTAAGAGCCCGAGATTCATCACGAGAAAAATTTGATTTAGGTGGTTTACTACGGCGCATACCAGAGGGCAAGATACCATCAGCTCATTCTGCAGGAATCCAGGGCAGTACGCGAGGCAATTAAGAAATCGTTGGCGGTAGTTTGATATAATAATTATGTCAACTGACAGACGAATGCCACCTCAGTCTACCCGTGACCACGGACTACTGCAAAGTGTTTGAAACGTCGGGTTTCCAAAAATGTATAAACATACAAAATATACGCGATTAATCCGGTTAAAATAGTTTTATTTAAAATACGACGTTTTTGGGAGGAAAATAGTAAAAATCTGAAAAAAAATTTTTTTGATTTATTAAGTCACTCCGCTCCCATCTTTCTGCCGAATTCTGAAGGCATTGCGTGTTGAATGGTGGAACTCAACGCCGCGCTTTGTCTCGACACCAGAGCGAATAAATGAAAATATTAAATATTTAATTTCCTCGAGTGCTGATTGTTATTTATACGATACCAAACCGCTACCTGTCGCGTTGACAGTCACGCGTTTGTGCCACTGTGCCACGACTGGCCTCACTAGAATAGAGTGAACAATATGTTAATTTATAATTATTATATTTATATCTATACATTACACATTACATTAGAATTTGCATTAGAACTTTAAACTAGTTTCAAAGTAAAGTATCGACCCATCCATGCACACACAGATTAAATTTTTAAGAGCAAATAATTTAAAAGCTTTCGAGGCGAGCTCGGAATTACGATATTAATAAACCTCTATTAGCACACAAGATGGCGCCCCCGTAATTTTAAACACCTGAATAAAATTTCGGATGAGTTTTTGAAATTATCTTGTTACATAATATTACATTTAGAAATTCGATGTAGAAATAGTGTAACCTATATTATTTTTTGTTTTTTTAGCTTCGCACTGTATCCCGCACATAGCAGGGTAGACAGAGGGAACCTGGGAACCTAGTTTTAAGACACTCCGTTGCACGCCGAATTTTGGAGGCAATACCATTCTGCTGGAGCTGGAGAAGGAGCTGGCTGGAGTGTTTACCATACTGCACAATATTTTTTTACTAGGTTTTAGCTCCGGTTTCGCCGCGTGGTCAAATGGCACTAACTAAGAGCTGTGTATGACACGTGACACGCTTTGAGTGACCGAGGTAATTCTGACCACAGGTATAGTAGATTACATCGAAACTATAAACGTGATTTTATATGGCATTTCTATATAAGCAGAGTAGGTATTCAATATAATTATAATTCTTCTTCTTCTTTTCGAACAAGTAGCTCTTGAAATTACCACGCCTAATCAAGAAAACTTCAGTTTCTTAATTTTAGTGTAGAATGAATGAACCCCGAAAGAAAAGCAATGATTCCGTTACAAGTAAAATAGAATTATTTGAATTAATTTTAATAATTCTGCAATATATTTATGGAGAAGGTATTATCTTAATATTAAATGATAACTTAAGTTTTCTCACGTGATATGCTGTATCACGTGAGGAAAAAAGCAAAACGAATTATAAATATATTTGCTAAAAGGTGAGGTAGGCCATCTTACGTCTGACTGCAACAATTGAATTACTTAAGTTAGAATTTAGATTTCCTTAAACATTTACACGCTTCAAACTTTTCTCATATTGGCTTAAATTCTCTATGAATAGGATTATTTTATATTCAAATGTTAATATATAATATGGCAATCTAGGAGATAAAAACAAAATGACTGTTTGGTATATTAAATATTAATGATAATTTTTGAGGTTACCCCAAACTATAAAAAAACCGGTCATGTGTGAGTTAGTCCCGCCCTAATTTATACAGACTACCCAGCTTAGGGCTATTGGGGCTGCATCTCAATCCACAAACTGACGGAACGGATACAAAAGTGGCAGCCGATGGCGGGAAGAGGGAGATATTTTTTTAAATGTAGTCTTTCCCCTTTTTGAGATCGAACATATAACCACCGCATAGCATAGCGCAGTGGTACAATCAGATATTGTACCACTGCTCTATGTAGCCTTCATACATTATTTCAAAGCCATATATTATTTAATAATAACACCATTTCATTATACCTCCAATATTAGTGACAGTGACAAACAGTAGTTAAACGTTGATTGAGTTAAAGCATCATAACGTATTAATAAACTAGCAGACTACCACGAGTCGGTATCGTAAACTAACTTTAGTTTACTACAGCCTCGAGCTTATTAATGTTATTTAAATGATTTGGTTGTTAAGTTAAATTAAGTTTATAATTTGCAAAATACGTATTATTATATTAAATAAGATAATTTATATATGTATTCTTGACTTTCAGAGACATAATAGAACTTAAAAAAATATTTACATATGTAACAATAAAATAAATTATTATGCTTGAACGATTAATTATTTTATACAAATATGTGCTCTAACCGCTCATTTTGATTAAAATTGCAATTTCAGGCTTAACAGTTAAATTGTTTAGTAATCGTTTGACTAATATATCAACTGTTCATAACTAATATTTTTAGCTTCGCGCTGTATCCCGTATATAGTAGGATAGGCAGAGGGGATCTAGAAACCTAATGTGGAGACACCCCGTTCTCATTAAGATACTTCCGTTACCAAAGCGAGGATACTAAAATATTAAATATTTGATTCTTCCGAGTGGGAATGAAACCCAAAAATCGTAGGGTACAGCCGCACGCTTGTGCCATAGCGCCACGACGGCCTCGTGTTCGTAACAGTTTTTATTGCAGTTTAATATTTTTTATTTTTTCACATCATATCACAATACACTACCAAAACCAAAACAAAATAAACGCAAATATTTTCTATAATTACAATAATAATAATAATTTTTACTAACTAAAACACATAGTAGAAGCTCTCATGATAAATGGTCATATAAGTAGGTACATGAGCATATGCAATATCGGAGGCAATATGCCGACCGGAAAAGAACACATTGCATTTTTGTTTCGCGGAATGCAAGAACAGCTGGTCTAAGACGAGTCTCGGGGCCTCTGTCATTAGCGAAGGGTAATAAATAAGTACAATGATGCTTGTGTGTGCGTAAATACTTTATGTCGATGAATGTAAATTATACTAAAGTTAAGTTGTTTTTGTTCCTTTTTAGGTTTATGTTTGTATCACGCGTATAGCAGGGTAATAAGAGAAAACCTGGGAACCTAATGTTGAGACACTCAGTTCTCATTTTGATTATTCCGTTCCTTACTTTCAGCTAAATTCTGAAGGCATAGCGTTTTCAACTCCGCGCTTTGTCTCGTCACCTGAGCGAAGAAATGAAACTATTGAATATTTAATTTCTTCGAGTGGGAAACGAACCGACAACCTTTAATTTTAATCTTTATGTTTAATCATAATAGTAGTTTTTAAAATATTTGATAAAATATATTGTTTAATTTTTGTTTTAGCTTGATACTGTATATAGTATATACTATATGGCAGGGAGGTAGACGCCAGATTTTAAAGACATTGCGTGTTGTGTGGCGGAACTCAAAGCCACGATTTGTCTTGTTATAAGGGCGAGGAAATGAAAATAATTCGAACCTAATAATGCGGTACGACCACGCCGACGGTCTTTTGGTTTCATTGCAGAAAATTTTCTTTGTTTTGCTATATTTTTTCCCATAATAATCTTTTCGTATTATCAAGGAACAATGAAGTGATGTGTCACTACTCTCTTTGAAAAAAGGTTAGTGCGTAAAAAGATATACCTTTGAAAATAAAAAAAAACGACGAAACGTGGAATATTTTCTGTTCCATTAGCTATCGTCTGCATGTTTGTTGTATTTGTTTCAATATCCACTGTATTTTCACCCTTCTTGGTATAGTAGTACGAGTTATAGCCGTTTGTCACGTTATAAGTAACAGTGAGTATCAACTGTATGCATTTCATCCATCCATTTGGTGGATTTCGTCCGGTTTGCGTAGGACCACGCATAAAACTATATTTTTTAAAATGTACGTTAATTCTAAGCTTTGAAGAGCTTTTATTTTTTCCTGATTTATTAGACAAATGTTTGATGTATTATTTTATTGTTATAGTCTAGTTGCCATATTGGAACTTGAAAGCCTTGTAAGCCTTGTAGGTATACTTTACAGCTGATTTTGGTGAGTTCTAATATGAATAATAATACATATAAATATTTTTTCGTAAGTTACACGAATAATTGTGTAACATGTTTTTGTAACTTATTTTATATTAGAATTTAAAATAATTTTTTAAACCTGGCAAAAATGATAGAACTGAAGGTTTTTTTTAATTCATGACATGTTTCGTAAAAAAATATTAAATAAATAAATAATCACATTAAGTTCAACCTTCTCTCTTACCTGGTTTTTATATTTAAATACAGATTAAAAACAGATAATTCTCTACAACAGCACAGCACCATTTATCTATTCGGACATATCCACGGGAAATAGCTTCTATATTATAAACTAGCAACTGCAAGGCCCGAACTAACGACCGGATTCGGAAATTAAATCGTTTCGCTGCTCGCCAAGCTGACACGTATAGATGTCCTAAATTACTGGAATATTTAACTTATGCATATAAAATGTGTTATAATTGTAGCAAATGTATTATAAGTGTGTAAAAGTGGGGAACGGAGTGTCTTAACATTAGGTTCCCTCTGCCTACCCTGCTGTGCGCGGGATACAGCGTGAAGCTAAAAAAAATATGAATTAATTAAAGTTAAATGTTGTTTTGTGGTAGGCTGTGTTTTGTGCGATGTAAACAACATATAAGATTAGGTTCAAACCCACACAATAAAAATGTGGTTGAAAAAACACACAAGTATTTAAAAAAAAACAAAAAAGTTTTTTTTAGCTTCACACTACACGCACATAGGAGTGTAGGCAGAGTACCTTTAAACCCAGTGTTAAGACCCTCCGCTCCCATTAAGATTTTTCCCTGTTTCCCTTTTGCCGCCGAATTCGCGAATCATTGCGTGTTGAATGGCGGAACTCAACGCCGCGCTTTGCATCATTACCAGAGCGAGGAAATGTAAATTTTAAATGTATAATTTCCATGGGAATCCAACCCACAACCTGTTGCGCTTGCTTATAAAAAACTAACTAAAAGTAAATAGTATGATATAAGATATAAAAGTAAATCCTAAGTAAACAGATTTAAGAAAATAAACAAAGTTATCAGCCTTGTTGCCTTCCAGCCCTGTGATTTATGTGTAAACTTATATTTTACTTTAAATTGACCTTGCTACAGTCTTTCTAAGCTTAAGACCTAGATCTCTGGAGCTTATTTAGATTGAAAAAAATGAAAAAAATACTGTATAATAAAAAAAATGTTAAAATAAAAATATTTCCGCCACGATCCGACACGCATTGTCCCCAATTCGGACAGAAAGTGATGAACGGAATGTTTTGACACTAGTTTCTCTCTGTTTGCCCTGCGATGCGGGAAAGCGTAAAAGCGTGAATCTTCTTTATTTTCTTATATTTATTATGATATATCGAATAGATTTAAGTACCTACATATTTTTTTATGTATTTTATTGCTACACGGACTTTATCTTCTCTCTTTTTTGTTGTCTTGACTTTTTGAGGGAACGAGTCGTCGTTTGGGCTGAGAATCCGTCATAAACCTCGTTTAGTGCATATATCATGTCCAGGGGACGCCTATAGCTTCTTCAGAGCTCTTGACAAACAGAATGCCGTGACAACATCACTGTGCTTGTGAAGATATAATTTATGCGAAAGAGGTTGAGCTTATCTACATATGGTAGCTGATGTATGTCTCCAGGGTATCTAATCTCAGAGCCTCCTAGGCTTTATGCTCTAAGTTGTCTTCAGTTTGGTTCGCATAAGCCAGTACATCATCTGCAAAGGCCTGGCAGTACACTATTTCTTCAGTAGTTGATACAATAACGGGTCCACGATCACTTTTTAATAGGTCGACCCGCAGATGGGTCCAATAAATTAGAAAAAAAAACCTAACTTTTAAATTACGTACACAAACTCTCTAAACTTAAGTAAATTACAAATATACGTAAATGTGTTAGTATAATCCAAGTAAAAGTATTTTTTCCAAGTCTACTGTAGATATTGAAAAACCAATAGCATAGAAACCATTTTAATTACATTTATTCCTGAATGTTATTTAATTTATTTTGTTTTCTTAGTCTCGCATCTTGATGACAAAGTTGATCGCCTGTCAAATTTAAATTCAATTTAATGTGGATAAGCTTATGACAATAGACAGTATTCAGAGCCTTTAATACTGTCATTTACATTTATGAAAGAAATCGAAAGTGTTATTTTCAATGAAGGTTTTGTATAGACATAGCCCACGTTTTTGTGCAGGTAGAGACAATTTATTTAAGGCCATATTAGTGCAGTGAGACAGTGTATGGGTTAAATACGATGGGTGTAGATTTGATTGCAATTCGGGGAATTGAGTTCCGCCATTTAACTCGCAATTCGTCATAAATTCGGTGAGAAAGGCAAATCAGAGTGTCTTATCAATATGTTCTACGTGGTATGAAGTAAGTATATAGCCAAAAATTTGAAAAAAATATCTTTTTATCTAGTGATAAGTCAATTTCTATTTTACTTACATCTGAGACATTTTGCATCTTAAGGCCACAAAGCAATGGTTTGACAAATGACCTTTTAATTTAATTTTATGTTTTTACATTTAATTTTGTTTAACCTAATTGCGTCATAAAATTTGATGTAATGGCAACAATAAATTTAACCTATTTTTATAACTATAACTAAATTTACTTAAATGGTCTTGCCACGTTCTAATAGTATTTTATGAGGGTTTTCATTAGCCGAACCCAATACTCTGTCAAATTTGAACTCAACCTAATCTCTATATCTTTTAGTCATCCAGGGATATTCCTTTCTCAGTTTGAGAAACATTTTACAGATTATAAAGATCTTTATTATTTACATAATCCTATGAAGGTCGCCGATCGTTTGTCAAATCGAAATTCCATATAATGTGGATAGGTCCACTGAAACAAGATAGAAATAATCGGCTGAGCCTCCAAAATTCTGCCATCCGCAATTTGACGAAATCTTGCTCTTCAAAGCGGGTATTTCTATAAAAACGCATTTTCTGAATTACGAAAAGCCTTTGATGTTAATCCTTAGATTTGGAGCCTTTCACGTGGTTGTATGTAAATGTTTTAATATATGGAGATTATTTGATATTTTCTTATATATTTACTTATTAAAATAGTAAACAACTATTTAATATATGAATACCAATATGTACGTACATATCTGTAACTACAAAAGATATAAATATTATTTTTAGTCTAAATTAATTTCTGCATATTTTGAGTTAGTCGTGGTAGTTATTCTCTCTCATATGTTTTTAAATTACTTTTTAGTTAAATATTTAAGTATTTGCTTTTTAATTTGTATTATAAAACGTGTGGTATATATTTATATACATATTGGTACAAACAGTATAAAAACTTACATGACTGACTTCGATTAGTTTGTGCCGTTAAAAAATTACCCATTTTGTAAGCAAAAGTCGTGTATTCTCGTTAGTATTATAATAAATAAGTACGTAGCAACTCTTCTGCCAACAAAATATAATATAATATATTGTTATATATGAGGCCAGTAGTGGCATAGCGGCACAAGCGTGTGACTGTAAACGCGATATTTAGTGGGTTCGATTAGAGGAAATGAAATATTTCATATATTTATTTCTTCGCTTTGGTGTCAAGGCAAAATGCGGTGTTGAGTTCCATCACTCAAAACTTTCTGAATTCCGCAGAAAGTGGAGAGCGTGGTGTATTAACACTAGTGCCTCCCTGCCTACCCTGCTACATGCGGGATACAACGTGAAGCTGAAAAAAAAAACCCATCAAGTAAGTAAAAATCGTTTATTTTCGTTAGTTTTATAATAAATAGGTACATAGCAACTCTTCTGTCAACAAAACATCGATACAGCCTGTTAACGGAAATTTCTTTATCTCGTCTCCAAGGCTCGTCAGAACCGACACAGTATTATTAGTCACGTGTATTATGTTTCAGCCCTGAGCTAGTTATAACATAGATACATTAATAAGAGGTAAATAATTGATGGATGGTTGTAGAAATTTGTCGTTACATCTCATTTATTACTAAGTAATAAGCTTTATTGTTTTGTTTAGTTGTTTATTTTGAGTATTCGAGGCCAGTCGTGGTGCAGTAGCACAAAGTGTGACTGTAAAATTGATTGGTTGTGGGTTCGATCCTCACTCGAGGAAATGAAATATTTTTTGTACATTTATATTTTCATTTCTTCGCTCTGGTGTCGAGGCAAAGCGCGGCGTTAAGTTCAGCACGCAATGCGTAATAAATAAAAACTTTTACTTGTTTGCCTCTTGTATTTTAAATAAAAGGGCATTTAGATATAATAACTATTTCATATTTCAATCCGATTAACTTTATGTCAGATATCGTCAGCTTATAGTGTAAGCTTGCTAAATCCTTTATTTTTCTTTATGTTCTCGTACATTTTCATACATACATAAAATTTAAAAAATCGACCATTATTTTATATCATATAGTATACTTACGATTATATTATTTCATATAGTATAATACAAACCAATTTTCAAAATTGTAAAATCCTTCTGATTTCTTTCTCTCAGTCTCTCCTAAGAATTTGCTTTATAGGCTGTTAGCAGGTTTATACACTAAGCCGACGAAATATTCTAACAGTGCGCGCCTTGGCGGTAAATAAGTAAATGAATGGTAAGCACAGAGTACCATGTCACCTCTTAAAAAAGTGGTAGAGACGTGTAAATACATTACACCTCTACCAATCTCTACATACGACCGATTTTTTAAATGCTACATATCAAAACTACAATTTATAATAGAAATTAGTGCTGACTATAGTTGTTCATAATAAGTCTGTCTAAAGGAATATCAAAAAACTTATACAAAAATTAGGACGTTATAGAACATAACTGTTTAAATAGTTTTTGTTGATTTTAATGAAATATAATTTCCTTAGAAACGTGAACTTGTTAAGTTTTTTAGTGGTTCGCTATTGAATAGATTGATTTTGTCGTTATGTATAACATAAGAATATAAATTCAAATTGTATTTAAATTTATTTTCTTTGTAGAAAAACACAAGTTCCAATATTATCAAGAATTACGTGACTTAAAATTTCCTCGGTCCTCTTGAATAATATGTACTAATATTAGGTATACATTTGAATACAAAAATCTTCGTTTAGAATAACTCAATTTACTAATGAAAATATGTTGCATATATTAAAAGATATATCATTGTACAGCGACGGTGTTTTATACTATATGAAAAAAATATTTGTGAAAACTTTAAAGACTCCACCAGTAAAGCACCAAAATTGTATTTCGTAGCAAAATTATTTTTTCAAAGCTTAGCCACCTAAGATATAATCTAACTCCATTAATCCTCCGCATTTTAGCTCTTTTTATAAATAAGTAAATTTCACTTTCGGCACATTTTCCCAACTCCATCAGCCAAATGACCTAATTAAGACCTAAGTCTTTATACTTTCAGCTTTACCGTTGTTCTTAGTACTTGTTTCAAATATTATTTAACTTAGTTATTTCTTACCGAGAACGTTTTTCCGACAGCTTTGGAAATTTTTAATTAATAAAGATTAGTGAATTGATGATTTTAATTATTTATAAATAATATCATCAATTCATCAACTATGATAAATCATAGGCGGTAGGAAGCGAAGGACGGATTTACATCAGACACAGTAGAAATTCGATTAATCGAACTAATTACAATTATTCGAATGCATTAACGACAACTCGTAAATGTATTCGAATAATCGAAAATCCAGATGATCGAATCCACGAAGTAAAGTGGGTTTTGTGCATATGTTACTGTTGCTATTAACAACGATATTTCAATATTTATTAATGATATAATAAAAAGTCAAAAAGTCATTGTTTGTTAATGCAAATTAACTTTAAGAGATACCTTTTCCAACCTACGATGTACCTACATATACCTACATTGATTTCGGTACATATTTATTAAAATTGGTCGCGGTTGGTAGTCTGGATAATCGCGCGTATAACTGAGGGCTGGAAAATCGAGTTTCTACAATATTCGCCAAGTAAATTTTTTTACTTAATATTCAAGTAAAAGCGTTACGCGTTACGTTCAATATCTGAGTATAAAATCATAATACCTACTATCAAAATAGTTGTATATATTGGACAGCGTCTCATTACACTCACACGATGTAGTGGGTTCGATTTCTATTCGGGATAGGTTTATTCGATTTTAAAAAGATTTAAATTTTCTTAGTTTTTTAGACAGTGCGCGGTGCTAGGTGAAGTTTATTACAAATATAGTGTGTGTGTAATTCAGTGAAAACCAAAAACTAAGTGTCTTATTACTAGATCTATGTTTTTTTTCTCAATTTCACTCTATATCCCGCATATAGCAGGGTAGGCAGAGGGAATCTAGGGTTAAGACATTCCTTTCGCAATATTCCACCGAATTTTCTAGGCATAGCGTGTTGAGTGGCGAAACTCAACGCTCTTTGCCTTGGTACCAGAGTGAAGAAAATATTAATATATAATAATTAATTTTCCTTGTGTGGAGATCGAACCAACAACCGTCGCGTAATAGTCAAACGCTTATGCCTCTGCGACAAGTAGATTAAAATTTAAATACCCATTTACCTGTATAGGTATCGTCATTAGAATCAAAAATATATAATTTAATAAAATATATACCTAAGTTTAATATATCACGTGTTCATATAATACACTACTGGCACAGAAAATCCATCAATTAGGAACTTGTGCGTAAGATCGAAAGCAAAATTCAATTACGCTATAAGGACCGCCTAAGGGCGGTCGTTCACTGAAATCACGACGCTATTAAAACCAAAATTAGATTAAAAACTTAAATTGCTTCTTTCAATGTCTTTGATAAAGTTATTAGTAATTGGGGTATTGGTGGACTCAAAAGTATTTAGAAGTTGGTTTTATAGAGTATTTTGGGAAATAAGTAAAAAGGATAATATTTTGAATTCTGTATGTATAACTCTTCCGTACTAAGTGAAGGATAAGCAATGCGGACGCACAGGCAAAAATATTGGACTGAAGTTGGAATTGGATTGGGGTAGCTAGAAATAAGGGTTTTTTCAAATTCCTACGGCAACGAGAATAGATGAAATATTCTATTTTATTTCTTGAAAATTGAGAAGTATTGATAAAGCATGAAGCTTAAAAAAATAAGCATTGGAAAATTAAGCCATGTTTAAATGCACTATAAGAGTATAATTATAATTAAAGTAAAACTTACGGATCACCAGTTCCCCCTATTCTGACGCTCATCAATGGCGCAACGCCACGAATAATACATAAACTTATAAAGACAATATTCTTAAAATAATATATTTCATAACATCCAACCTCCAAGCGTCTTCATAATTAAATTATATTTATTATTCTCATAACAAACAATGGGCGTAAAATCAAATTTGTCTTAATTTCCTCTCATTAACTATATATAATTAATTTTGCTCAGTTTACGTGAACCGATATGGCTAATTAATACCGACGTACCGGTAAGCGTTACGTCCTAAATATAGATCTAGGTTATATTAGAATTCAATTAGTATTTTATATTTTGTATGAATACCGAAAATAATGGTTCTGTGAATGCATTAAAGGTATTGAAGGGAGGCGTTGGCAGTTTTCGTTTGGTTAAGTATTTATGTGTCGCTTAATTTGGGACAAATAGGAGAAAATAATATTCATTTTGGCAAATTTTCGGAACTTAACACCACGCTTTGTCTACAAGAGCATGGTAATAAATGTAAATTAAATAAATGTAATTACATCGAACCCATAGCAGCCATAGCGTTTACCGGCCACAATGGTCACTAACCTTGTATTTTCGATCCCGCACTTTGCGATCCCGCACATTGCAGGGTAGGAAGAGGGAAATTGGGAAATTTCCGTTGAATTGTGGAGGCAAGAGCAAAGATATGAAAATATAAATATTTCATTTCTTCGAATGAGAATCAAACCCGCAACCTGTTGCGTTACAGTCGCATACTTGGGCCCCTACGCCACGACTGGCCTTAAATTTTGATTAATCAGGATTATTTAATAATTAATTATTTATTAATTAATAATTAAATGATCTTGATTATATTAGAATACGAGGTAGTCATGGTGAAGTGCAACAGCGCAACTTCCACAGCAGTACAGAGACATACTACGGCGTCAGATGATACAAGAATATTAATAAAACTCTATTGTAGGCACACTAATCTTGTGTTAACACACTCCATTTCCCACTTTCTGACACGCATAATTTAAGAGACATTGCGTGTAGAATGGTGGAACATAACGCCGCACTTTATTTTACTACCAGACGAAAACAACGAAACGACTACCTATTTAAATATTTCATTTTCCAAGCTTATTTCTTCAATACTCCATGAATAAAATGAAGACAGTTTAAGCTATCTATTTACTTTCAAAGACAATTTGAAAACAAAATTGCTCTTTCGGTAAATATTCTAGAGTTTAATTACGAAGTGCAATGCAAACTAGCAAAGAAAGGTCATCGCAATTTTATACTAATAATTAATTTACATATTTTGATTAGCAAAATGTGTTTTTTATAAATAAAATATTTTAAACAGTTCTTTAAAGGTGTTATTTTTTAATATGTAAATGTACAAACGTTAAGTGATATTTAATTAGTAATATTTAATATAATTATAGTATGAGGCCAGTCGTGGCGCAGGGGCACAACGAGTGACTGTAAAATTGACTGGTTGTGGATTCGATCCCCACTCGCGGAGATAAAATATTTACTTACTAAAAATATAAATATATTTTCAATTCTTCGCTCTGGTGTCTAGATAAAGCGCGGCGTTGAGTTCCGCCACTCAACACGCAATGCCTCCAGAACTTGGCGGAATGTGGAGAACGGTGTGTCTTAACACTAGGTTCCCTTTGCCTATACTGTTGTGTGCCGATACAGCATGAAGCTGATGATAATAAAATAATGAATATCAGAAATTGCAGAAAACAAGACTGTAGGTGACCAATGGTAATAAAACACCAAAAAAATATGCAGTTGACGCCGGCGGAGCCGCGAGCTGAACAATAGTCAAAGATAAATAAAAAAAAGTACTCACCTTGGATGATGCTTTAATTAGTTAGCATCTGTCCTCATTGTCCTCAAACAAAACCGTCATCCAATGACAAAATATTCTATAAGAAATCATTTATAAAATTTAGAAAACAGTAGAGAATGAACTTACTAATTAAATATTTTCGCAATAACTAATTGTAATTACACAAAATCCCTCCTTTAAACCTTTTAAAGTATTAAAATAAACAATTTAAATAATATTGCAAACTATTTTGACTTTAGTCTAAACAACGTCTTAAATTGCTTTTGACCTATGAATTTGATCTCGCTCTTATCAGAGATAATTTGAGGTGTCATTCAGGTCATTTGTTGGCTGTTGACTATATAATGTTGTAATGTTAGTCGGATAGTTACCAAATATATAATAAGGTATTAGACCTCTACCTAAGGTATTAGGTATTTGGTTCGATGTCTAGGTCTAAAGATATTTTTCATTATTTTAATTTTTATATTGGGTTTTTTTTTCGTTTTTACGTATATTAATATCTGTCAAAAGCTAAGAGGAGAGTACAGAAATAAGAGGGCGGAATACAGAGAATTAAGTAGAATAAAAAGTAAGTAAAATCAGTAAAAAAATAAAGTAAGTGTCCAGCGCGGGAAAAAAATGTCAAATCAATCCCACACCGGAGGTAGGTACTCCAATAATAAATACGAGTGGGCAGTGACCAAGTGAACAACGACTTCCTTTTTTTCAGTACAGATATAATTAAAGAATTAAAATTTTTAGGGGACCAACTAGGACAATATACATACTGTTGTACCAACATTTTTAACCGATTATGTTAAAATTTTGTTAGCTATAATAAATGTATAGATTGGTGCGTCTTAGCATCCTTCGTAGCTTTTAATCATTTTTTTTTTCAGCTTCAGGGTGCATCCCAAAGCAAAGGGAGCGTCCCTTTCCTCCGAATTCTTTAGGCATTGCGTGTTGAGTGGCAGTACTCAACGCCGCGCTTTGCTTTGAATTAACGTTAAACATTTTATATATTATTATAAAAAAAACAATATTTTATTAAAAAACTTTATGTATACTAAATTTTTTGTATTATAATTTTTTGTACAATTTTAAGAATGAGTTTTATAAGATATAGTGTCTTTCATTCTTATTTCATGTGAATATTCAAAATTTCTACTTGGTCGTAATATTTATGATAAAAAATATGTTATATAGATATCATCTCAAGCTAAAAGTTAACAATTTTTTGGAGTATTGAACTAAACTACCAACGTTTGATCCTATAACGATTGTAAGATGGACTTCAATCAAGACACTTTATGATATGACACATTTTATTATTATTATACATTAATAAAACATTTCTGTATTTAAAATACATAAAACAATGTACCACGTTTTCCTTTTTAAGTATTCTAAAATAATCATAAACCAACAAAATCTTTATAGTACTGTTATATCCAACTTAAATATAAGGACTCGAGCAAAAAGACCACTTCCCTTTTACGGTGAATATAATTAATAGGCTCTAATTGCATCATTATTACCATAATTACAAAATTTTTATCTCGAAATGGATCGATTAACGTTAAGGGCGCCATAAAACTTGAGGCGAAGCGTTGACCTCAAATGAAAATTGAGATTTTTTTATAGGATTGGACATTTTTTTTCTGTTGTAAAATAATTTCATGTGATTAGATACAGCAACTTAGTCGAGTTTCACAATGGCGATTACAAAAACGACCGTGGCGAGGAATGTAAAAAATAAATTGCATTATTTATTTTAAACTTTGTTCGGTGTAGTGTTTATCATCTATTTTTGGGTTTACAAATTGAAATATGAGAAGTGATGCAAAAATTTTGATTATTATAAAATAAAAAGAACTATAACTATTTTTTTGATAAATTTAATAAAATTATAGTGAGTATATCGTTTTGTATCCCTATATTATATATAGTTTATACAGTGTTTGAAAAAAAAAATATCTGCAAGTAAATGAATATAAAGCTAATCTATAGCTTCTCGTACAAAACATTAATCTTAACATATTAAATTATTTACTAAAAAACTTACAAATTCTCTTTCAAATTACGCTATTAAGGGTTTATAATGTAGTTATATTGGCTAGGAAGAATAATTAACAAAATTTTAAATTGAATCCGTGAATAATATATTTTTGTGATACTGTAAAAATAATATTTTGGTCCGCTTATCCATTAAAAGTAACAACTACAAGTGGAGTTCACGCAGCACAAACCGCTGCTGAAACTCTGTTATATGTATATTATATTTAAAAACTACGGACTTGGCGTCCATAGTGGTCAAATAAAAAAATCTAAAGTCATTCTTAATATATTTCATAGTAACAACTTTTAGGTTCTATGAAAAGAAAAGCCGCTTTTTACTATTATTTTGAACAATTTTTACGTAGTATTTTTTGCTGTAGGTTTATTATAATGACATTTCGCAACACAATATTAGGTTTTTTTTTTTGTATTTTTGTGCTATTTATGTGCTTGATATTGAGACGCAAGAGCACAAGCGTGAGACTGTCAACGCGACGGTAGTGGGTTCGATTCCACTCGGAGACTCTGATTTGGCAGAGGAAACATAATGTTTAGAAACAATTATATGTGGGATTTAGCATAAAGCTAAAAAAATATTTTAAAACTGCCAATTCAACTCTATAATTACAAATTTAAAGTTAAATAAAAATAGAGAAGTAGGTCGCGACTCGCGTATCATTCAAACATAGTTTACAAGTTTGCTGTTCAAGCTTTGGGACATTTGCTCTTTTAAATATTTTAGTTATAAAATTATTGTATTTTTAAACATTTTTTTAAAGTGTTATTCCACACTTAGGAGTTTTCTAAATAAGTATTAATTATTGTATTTCTGTTGCTATTTTTAGCAACAAAAAGAAAAAAAGAATAGGCAAATAGGACAAGTGTTAAAGCTTTTTATGGAAGAAAAGAAACTTTTTAGCATTTTATGGATTCTCCTCGAGGTTCATCACGTACCTAGTGTATGTTGAAAGCGTCCAAAGATGTTCCTACATTTTATCTATTATTAATAACTTTTTACTTAAAAAAATCAATAAAAAAAAAAGTTTTTCTACCCATGATGTTAGAATTATAGTTATTTGTTTATTATCTATTTTGCTTCATTACACACAGAGCGAGAAAATGAAAATGTCAAATATTTCATTTTCTCGATTGAGAATCGACAAACACAACCAAATTTTATTTGACATAAAATTCTACATGAGTAAATGGAATAATTATTGTTGGTCAATAAATACTACTACTGTTATTACTAGCTTCGCGCTGTATCCCTAGCGGAGAAGACAGAGAGAACGGAGCGCAAAATTTTCGCATCGTCCATTGCCATCAACCTCTTTATACATACCCTCTGGGGGTCCTCATGCTTTTTACGTGACCTTCCTCCAGTATCTTTGATACTGTCTTTTCGAATGTCAGTCGAGGTCTCCCCCTATCTCTCTTACCGCTTACTTTTCCTGTATAAATAAATCCATAAATCTTTTTTGACATTGTTTCAATTTATTCAATTAATTCAATTAATTTATTTTCATTTTTAAATAAATAAATAATGAGTAAATGAAATAAATAAATATTTTCAATAAATAAATAAATAATGAGTAAATTATTTCCCTCCACTATTTGAATTGACAATTACTGTTTACTCGAGTTCTATCTGCATGTACGAATAAAACGAAAATAACTGAACTTTTTTTATTATGCCCAGTTATTTTATGTTAACGTTCGTCAATAGATTTTCCTTAAACTATACTAATGAAACATTGTTTTTGAGGCCGTCGTGACGCAGGAGCACAATGATGTGACTGTAACGCGACGGTTGAGGGTTCGAACCCTACTTGGGTGAATGAATTATTATTAATAAAATTTTCATTTCTTTGCTCTGGCACCAAGATAAAAAATCGGCGAAAGTAGGGTACGGAGAACACTCACTCTTCACACTATCTCTTTGTCTTCCATGTTGTCTTAGGTATACAGTGTGAAGTTTATTTATTTTAATATTTTTTTTATGGTTATATATAAAAATATAAAAGGGATGGAAGAGAAAATCTGAGAATGAACTCAATACTCGTCAATGGATCATTTTTTAGCTTCACGCTGTATAATATATATAGCAGGGTTGGCAGAGGGAACGTGGGAACATAGTGTTACTCTGTTACTTCGTTACTCGGAGTCTCAGAAACTCCGTTCCCATTAAGACACTTCCACCCATGCGACACTATCTCTGAAGTAATGCACAAATTTAAATAATACACCTATAAATAAATGCATACAATATTATCTCAATACATCACAGCTACCTATAGTTAGTTATAATTTACAAGATGTAGGTGATAAAGCTTGCATGTCCGCTTCTGGAAGGCGTCCAGACTCCATTCACAGAACACTTAAATTAATCAATTGTTTAAATCCACAAGTGAGTGTAGCTGTTGACCGCCTCACGTATTGGGACAATGAGATGAGAATGAGCGTGTATACTGTACTGTATATGTAGTTTGGTTTTAGTGGAGTATAGAAATATAATTATTATTTTTGTTTCTCGGCTCTGGTGAGCCAGAACACAGCGTTAAGTTCTGCACTCGATGTCATCAATAATTTTAAGAATGTAAAAAATTATTGAAAATATGTATTGTCGTTGCGTTTAAATAATAGCTTGAATATCTCTCATCAAAGCAATTAGTGGAGTCGTATGGATATTTTTTTAAGAGCTTTTTTAGTTATAAAATAAAAATAAATCAGCTTCACGCTATATCCCGCACATAGCAGGTTTAGCACGGGGCTTTGTCTCAGCACCAGAGCCAAGAAATGAAAATATATATTTAAACATTTATTTAAATTTATATTTTCATTTCATTACCTCGAGTAGGAACCAACGATCAAACCTATAACCAGTCGCGTTTACAATCATACACGTGTCGCCCTGCGCCACAATGGTTTCTTTTTCATTATATTTCTTATAATAGGTACTAGTCGTCGCCCGCAAATTTCTTTGCGCATAACTTTTTAAATCCAAAATTTTCATAGGTGCCTTGTCTGTCGTTTAATTACGGAAAATATATACATACGGTATAGATTACGTATCTTAAACTAAATTAAGTGTACCTAAATATCACTTTGGTATTTACAATATGTTTATTTATTATTAATAAACACGTTTCAATGATTATGATAAAAATAGAAATGTTTTTCTAGTTTAAGTACGCATAGTGGTGCCTTAAGTTTCCTAACTCGGCCTTAAGTCTTGCTATTCTGTAAAATAAACTATAATCAAATATATATATATATATATATATATATATATATATATATATATATATATATATATATATATATATATATATATATATATATATATATATATATATATATATATATA
>JAATLQ010037238.1:18364-30670 GCA_013421005.1 Heliconius erato x Heliconius himera | reverse complement strand
GACACTGAAAAGCCAAAAGTGGAGAATTGAGTGTTTTAACACTATATTCTATATGTCATCTAGAACTTCCTGACATGAATATTCTTAAAAGCGAAAAGTGGAGAATTGAGTGTTTTAACGCTATGTTCTATATGTCACCTACAATTCTATAATTACAGTTCAAACCCCGCTCTCCCCTATCCCGTGAAGCATACAAAATCGACGTCCAGATCTATTTATTGTTAAAGCACGTGTTACTTTATTTGACATAAAATGAATTCTAAATACCTCGTTAGTTAGCGTTGTAGCAAACAGACCACTTTATTTATACATTGATATATGTCTTAAAGGATTGTCCATTTTAAGAGACACAGTACAGTGTTTATACTCGTATTATGGTAGTTCCTTTCATTAAGAAATATTGTTTTCAAATGAATTAAGATGATAAGTCGTCATCGTTTCTGTATGAGATCATGGTTTATAGGCAAGAGTGGTTGTATTGTTTGGATAGGATAATCAATGATTATAGTAAGTTTATTGTATATTATTTCGTACCTTATAAATGTAAAGAACAGCGTGAAGTTAGAGTTAAAAAATTTTTTATTGTGAGATTATTTGGTGATACAAGATTTTTCGCTTCGCTTTCTATATTTTTTTGATTATCTCGTTTCGTGGTGACTAACTTGCATAAACTAAATACATATGTATTCTATTTATTTGTAAGAAAATTTTGTTTTCAATACACACTAGTCTTCATTAGTCTTCAATACATAGTAGTTTTATACATTTTTGCATGTAAAAGTTAATATGATGAAAACTTCATATAAAGCGTCGTTTATATATAAACATGGTAAAAATCATATAAAGCTTCGACTTGATATAAACATGGTAATCATTGGTCTTCGTATTTTTTATTGCAAATTTTGTGTAGTATAAATAACATATCCTCTATAGTTACAAATTTTATACAATTCTATTGATATAAGCCAAATTCCGATACAACTGTATATATTTACATTATCGACTTCCATATATAGTGGAAAACGGACACCCTAACAACGTTCACATTGTTGGATAGATCTAATATACTCGTTCACAAGTCAGTCACAAACCATGAATTTGTCTCTGTATATCTCTTTTCAATTTTTCAAAAATTTGCTGATTTTTTTTTTTTTCAAAAACCCTCTTTTTTATTTAAAAAAAGAGAGTTTTTGAAAAAAAAAACAGCTTCACGCTGTATCCCGCACACAGCATGGTAGGCAGAGAGAACCTACTGTTAAGGCATACCGTTCTGCACTTTCCACCGAATTCTGTAGTAAGCATTGCGTGTTGAATGTTGGAACTCAACGCTGCGATATGCGACACCAGAGCGATCAAAATGGAAATATAAATTTAAATAAATATCTTATATCCTTGAATGGGGATTGCACCCACAACCAGTCACGTTTATATTCACACTTTGTGGCACAGCGTCGTCGCGCCACCTGCGACTAACATGTATCTACAGTCTATGCCTAAATAACGTATAACAAACACAAATAATAAAAATGTAAATTAATAATCACTTCAAGTAGAGTATGTAGTGACTTGGCACTATCTTAGTTAGCTTAAGCAATATCAAAGGTATCAATAACATATATTCAATAGATTTGTTATACGTGGGAACCCTGATAAGGGTACCTACTCAGAAGAGGTAAACGTAACGCTTAATCGGGTTAGATAAGCGAAAGATTGCATTAATCAAGTTGTGTGTGAACATGGCGTGTGTGTAAGTGAAACAAATAATGATTATTTACAGTTTTGTGATTAGAAAATATGTAGAATGTATGTAGAATGATATAAAAGTTGCACTCACTCTTTAGAAATAAATTGTAATTGTGAAATTGTGACCTCTTTTTGTCTATTAATTATTCCGACGTAATACAAATAATAAGCAAATGATATTTAAATAATAATAAGAAATAATCATTAGTTTAGGAAAAACTACAAAAAAAAATACTCTTCTACTGGTGAAATATTTTATAAGGCAAATTATTTTATATATATTTTTTATTATTTCTTCACGATTCCTTATCTATAGTGGGGTAACCATACACAATAAAGCGCTCAACGCTACCGTCTCTACATACCTCTTTCGCCTCTTCCACTGTCATCAACCTCTTCATATAAATTAAATTCTAGAATCAAAACGCTTTAGCTTTTACAATTGTATTTACCAGAATCATCTTTTAAGAAAAAATTAATGACATATGTATAAAAGAATTAGGTTTAATTTATCAAAAAAATATATATCGTCTTTCATGAATCACGATCTGTTATAAAAAATATACAAAAGGTATTTTTTTTTACGAAGTGCCCAACACTTTTTGTTGGCGAGTATTTTTTTCGACTAGTGCGTATAATCGATTCTTTTTATGAGAAAAATATGTAAAGCTTTAATGTTTTCGAACGAGAATATCTCGTTTTAGTAATTGAATTGTTTTAGAATATTGATTGGTGTTATGTGTTAAATTTAATAGAGTTTGTTCTATCGGAATAATATTTTGAAATATTTTGTATTTTAGTCACATAGCTATTTTACTGGCGAGATAAATGTATTATTTATTTATTTATTCAATACTTTTTTGTGAAGTTAAAAATAAATTGTGGTTGGTTAATACAAAAGAATAATATATAATAATACGAGCATTCAAAATAAAATTAAAGCAGTAGGACATATATGAAAAAAAAAATCACTGAAAATAATATCTAAGAATATAAAGCACGTTGAGTTCCACTACTGAATACAGGCATTACTCAAAATTCTTTTGAGTAATGCCTGTATTCAGTTGTTGAATGGTTAATCGAGTCTCTTAATATTAGACTTCTTCTACTTATCTATCCTGCTATATGCGGGATACAGCGTGAAGCTAAAAAATATTTCCAAAAATCTTCTTGAATAAAATAAATAAATTAAATTAGCTTCACGCTGTATCCCGCACACAGCAGGGTAGGCAGAGGGAACCTTGTGTTAAGACACTCCGTTCCCCACTTTCTGCCAAATTCTGGAGGCATTGCGTGTTGAGTGGCAGAACTCAACGCCGCGCTTAACCTCGACACCAGAGCGAAGAAATGGAAATATAAATTTAAGTAAATATTTCATCTCCTCCAGTGGGGATCGAACCCACAACCAGTCGGTTCGCAGTCACACCTCCTGCCGCTGCGCCACGACCGGCCTTCATCTCAATCTTTTTGAAAATTGTATATTATAACTTATATAACATACAAATAGCAGTATGAAAGTTTTTTAATTAAAAATATTTAACTGGATTAATCGTGTATATTTTGGAAACCGGTATACAGTGTGCAGGTATATACGAACTAGATTGTGACTGTGGCTTATCATACATTGGTGAAACAAAGAGAAGCATCGGTGTTAGGGTAAAAGAACACATCTCCAATATCAAGAATGGGCATGTATCGAAGTCAGGTGTGTGTGAGCTCTGCGGATGAGCCCACCCATTACATCAGGTTTGATAAATACTCAGCAAGGAAAATAGATACATTCCTAGAATGTCCAGTAACTAGCAGAGATTTTTTTTAGGCTTTGGAAACAAGGCAAAGCACAGTGTTGACTTCAACCGCTCAACAAATAATGTCTTGAACATTGGGCGGAAACTTAAGGACTGACTATCTTAACATAAATTGCCTCTTCCTACCCCGCTATATGCGGGAAGCGACGTGAAGCCAAAAAAGTAATAACAGACAACTACACTATTTGCCATTTATTATATACACACTTAATTTTAACATTGTTTGTACAATTATTATTTTTCTCGATACCCCATTCGCTCCATTAGTACCGGTCAAGCCTGAATCCATTCAAAAGATACTATTCATCTTCGCACAGCGGTCTACTTAATAGAAGTTTTGTGACCAAACAAGGCTATGTGTAGATTAGATAACGCAGATGGTGTATGGCCGATAATATTATTCTATTTATATATTTAAAATTTTGATGAATGTGGTGACCACACGTATATTTCTTATCGATTAAGTTTACTAGAGAGTTGTAAGTTCAATTTTTATGTGATATTTTTTTGATTTCATAATACTAACTATCGTTACCATTTAGAGCTTTGATCAACACTTAATCAGTAATTAGAAGATTTTGTTTGCACAAGGTGCTCTCCATTTTATTAATATTTATAAGAAACCCAATCAAAAAGCCAAATAATTTAACGCCCAATATACATACAAGTACGCTAAAAACATAATATTTCCTTTGTAGTCGGGTGAAACGTCTGTTACGTTAATTTACAGACTAATAAAATATATTTTATTTGGTATTGTCATAATTAAAATTATATATTTTAACGTTGTAATTGATTTCAAAACTTTTATTGAGGTAAGCACAGTTGATAATAAACAATAAATAGTACAAACAACAAGAAGTGTGAACCTGGATTTATCGAAATATAGGATGTATAAAAGTAAAAGTTTTGAAAAGCTCTCAAAGATAAACAACTTTTGTCCAAAACACAAAGTAGAAAGCTTTTCGATTATTTCCAACACCTCATAAGTTTCAGGTGAAATCTTTTTTTATATAATAAATCTTTCTACATACATACACTTCTATGTATGTACATACATATTTGCATGATATTGTACGGTTAGGTTACTATGACATTTAGTAAAGTTACGTCACTAAATATTTTTCGACAGTTTTCGTATATAGTATATGGGTTCGATTCCCAAAAGGGATTGAATATATTTAAATATTTTTTTCAGTAAAGACAAAGCGCGGCGTCGAATTTTTCGCTTCAATTAACGCTCAATGTCTTGAATTTGGTCAAAGTTCGCTTTGAAAGCGAAGTATTTTGACAATAAGTTTTCTCTGTTTATATGGTATGTGGGAAAAAAAGTGAACCGAGAAAAAAATCTGATAATCTAACACGTAACCCTAATTGAATTTGATCTTGACCTATATAGGATCCTTTATTGTACTAATATATAAATACAAAAAAAAACAATAAAAAAAAATCATAAAGTTGAACTATACTATGTATACTTATGAATTGATTACTTTATATATTACATAGTTTATTATAAACTTTCTGAATATGTTCCCGCTGTTTGATTGATTACACAACATACATTTGTAATAACTTTTATTTCCAGAAGCCATATTGTGTACTTATAAGTATATTGCCTTCATAACGTTGTTATACTCTAACATACTCCCACGTATAATTGTCGTGAAATCCAGAACTGATTTCTTTCGACTTGTTCTTTTGGTAAACTTTCCGAAAAACAGAAATTGCGTAATGATATTTCTTTAGCTTCACGCTGTATCTCGTGTATAAATTTTAAGAAAACCCGTGTACCTACATAGCAGTGTTTCCAGATTTCGTTCCCATTAAGACACTTCCTTTCTAATATAGATGTAAATATGAAATAAATTATTTTTAATTATTATTAATTTTATTTTTCTTTTTCCGCTCTTCTTAGAACAAGAAGTGCGATGTTGATTTCTGTTATATAAGCGGTATATCGATTCGACTATAAAGTGGAGATCGTATAGTTTTAAAAGCGAAGTAAAAAAACGAACAAAGTCGATTTCTATATATAAATTATAAATATATATTAAAAAATATATACCTAAACCATACGCTATCTAAGACATTTTATTAATCTTTGATAGAATGTCTCAGTTTTTTAGTGTATATCGAATTCAAAGGTTTTTTGTCGCGTCATTAGGAATTGTTGCTGGCTTAATTATTGTATTGATATTATCTTCAGTACATTACCCGCTTTAATGTTTAATAGAAATGTATTCGCGCTCGTTCGTTATTTTATATCTTTTTTTTCGGAATTTTTATTAATTTTAAGACTGTTGTTTTCCAAAACCTTTATACAGTAGTCAAAAGGTTCACGCGTTCAAAATTCAGGTTCACGTTGTATCCCGCACACAGCAGGGTGGGCAGAGGGAACCTAGCTTTAAAACACTGTGTTTCCCAATTTCCGCCGAGGCATTGCGTGTTAAGTGGCCGAACCCAACGCTGCAATTATACAGTAGTGTATTTTATTATTTAATTCCACTTATTATTAAAATATTTTTATTGTTAAAAATTTAAAACTTTTAAAGAAAAATAATATATATTCAATACAAAATAATGTAAACTATAAAATATATCGATTCTTTAGAAATAAAGCCAGTCGTGGCGCAGGGACACTATCGTGCGACTGTAAAATATTTAAATAAAGTGTTAAAGTATTTTTTAAGGTTCCGTACCTTTTAAGGAAAGAAAGAACCCTTATAAGGTCATTACTGGTTATGGTTACGACAGACAAACAGAGGAACAACAAGTCCGTCTGTTTGTCTGTCATAACCTTAACCATATACTCAGATCTGCGGCCCCATGATTTCTGGCAAAATCATATTACTACATTTACTTAAAAAAAGATATAGCAAAAAACTCGTATTTCGATACTATAAAGGGAATCACAATTCCTAGGTACTTTCGGTTGATCTAGAATTATGAAATTTGGCAGCTAGCATCTACGGGTAGAGCTAGTTCAGGAGATAATCTGAAAATTATACATTTGTGGTTAATTCCTAAAAATAATACCCTTAAGGGTGCGAAATTTGGTATTGAAGCCCCTAGTTTAAGTGAGGTATCAGATGAAAGGGCTTTGGCTCAGCTAAGCTTGAATGTCAAAAAAAACTCGAGACCTCCAATTTTTTCTCGGTTAGTGAGCCCGATTTGCACTTGTCCGGTTTTTTAAATTCTATTTAGTTAAAAAAATATTTATATAAGAGCCTCGACTTATATCTCAAAAACTTTGATGAAAACTTAACATATAAAAAATCCGTTCCCCTAAACGTGAATCAAACCTATAACAACTAACAACCATATTCACAAAAATAAATATATTAATTTTCTAAACGATCAAACACTACATAACTAATTTGCTAGAAACAGACCGACGATAAACCTATTAAGTTAATATGGTGAGTGTATACATAAATCTTAATTCTTTCCACAATATATAACAATTACGCAGTAAACGTTTTAGCTCTTAAGGAAGATTCCTGCGACCTAGATACGGTAAAAGTGAGGTTTTATTAAGAATATTGTAACAAAGCGAAATTAAGATATTCAATTTTGCGAACGAAGCGGGTTTTTAAGAGGGCTTGGTTGTATGGCAGATATAGGAGATTCAATTTTTTTATATCGTTATTTATCTAATCGGTCTCAAAAAATATGTGGAGAATGTGGAACGGAGAGCCCGAGTTAAAACTCTTTGCAGATCCTGTCATGCGGAGAAAAAAGAAAAACGTGACGCTGCAATTACTTAATTAATTAAAAAATAAGGAATGATGTACATAATTTTGATACAAATAGTATATACCTATATATCTATATTTTTTAGAAATTAATTAATTTGTAAATTATTTTAACATTGCTGTTAGTATTCAGTCAGTATTATTTTATTATTAATTTATATTAACAGCGGCCAGTCGTGGCGCAGGGCCACTGAGATTGTAAACGTGACTGGTTGTGGGTTCGATCCCCACTCGAGGCAATGAAATATTTATTTAAATAGATATTTTCGTTTCTCCGCTCTGGTATCGAGGCAAATGGTTCCGCCATTCAACACGCAATGCCTCCACAATTCAGCGGAAATTGTGGGACGAAGTGTCTTAACACAAGGTCTTCCCTGCTTATTCTGACGTGCGCGGGACACAGCGTGTAGCTGAATTTTATTTTATTATTGATAATTTTCAAATTAACCGACACTGACTTTTCAAATGAAAAGCATACCTCTAAATATTATTTAAAGCCATATATCCAGCCAACTTCAACTTCAACACAACAAAATTCCAATACAATTAAATAAAATAAAATAAATCAACAAAAAGATAAATGACTCCACACACCCTCATACATTATTACTAAGTCATAGTATTTATTAACAATTGGTCGGTCTGTAAAGTGTCAACTTACGTTCCTCACACCGATAAATCTGAACAGCCTCAGCCCGTATACAATCATTTATCCATAAATCTCGCTATCATTTCATGTCAAAAAATTAGCAACTACAATGGTATAATATTATAAATTCACTTTGCATACAGATAAATATATTTTACAATGCCAAAACCACCTAAATTACTTAAAAACTCAAGGAAGTTCCACCTTTAAGTTATATTAAAATAAAGATTATATTAGTATTTCTTAATTTTGATATAAAATGGTTAAAGCATATTAGTATGTACTGTGTCGAGATGAACAC
Organism: Heliconius erato x Heliconius himera; assembly: GCA_013421005.1. Taxonomy (NCBI): domain Eukaryota; kingdom Metazoa; phylum Arthropoda; class Insecta; order Lepidoptera; family Nymphalidae; genus Heliconius; species Heliconius erato x Heliconius himera. The sequence continues at coordinate 22,411 of JAATLQ010037238.1, read as the reverse complement.
TGTATTTCAATGGTATAAGAGCTAGTATTGAAACTTGTGTATTTTTAAGCTGAATCTACATCATTTAACAGGACACCACGTCTGTTCCACCCACACTCCTCCCACCTACTTGCTATTCATACTTAACTGGTGCAGTTTGCAACAAAACTGTATATTTTAAACGAATATAACTTCTAATAATTAAGGAATAAGAAATATTTTCAAGTATACAAATAAGATAATGTGATCGATTCAGTTAAAGTAATAAATAGATTTAGTTAAAAATAATAGATGTTTTGATAAGCACTTGTTGTTATCTTTGCGAGGGTATTTAAATTTATTTCTTTGATAACAGTACAGGGACCTGCAAAATTCATTTTAATACTTCTTATTGGATGCAGTCAGCAATGGTGGCAATGTTTCTATTTTGCAATATATATTTATATTATTATATACGCTTTACGTTTCATCTTGCATATAGCAAGCTAGGCAAAATAATCTAGTGTCAAGACATCTTCATATTTCCGCTATAAATCCAGTCCAGCCAGTCTCGATAAAAAATATAAAACGTATAAAACTTCATAATTACATTCATATAGAATTATAGATACATGGAAAATGGGAAACGGAATATTTTAGCACTAGGCTCCCTACTTAAGAATATGAGGGATACGAAAAAAAAATGTAGATAAAATGATGATATTATCAAAAAAATAATAATCTGAAAAAGTAGAGTGAATCTTTACTTAGTTCTGCCAAGATAGGAAGAGTCAGTTCCTTTTATCTTTTTATTTCTGTCAATGCAACGTAAAAACAAGATTTTAATACAAATTTTCCATCCAGTATAAATGATATCATTAGACATTATTATGAACCAGCCTGAGCTAACAACCCTCTTGTAACTCGAGATACCAAATATGAGGTGAATGACTTAATAGTTAATATGCTTTTCACGTGTTATTATAAACATTAAATTAATAAAAACATGTATATTTATAAAGTTCACGGGTCGGAGAATTTAGTGACGAATTACTTTTTTCTCTTATTTGTTGAGCTTTAGAATTGTTGTACGATAGGTAATATATTAACGATTTTTCTTCATTTTTGATTTTAATCAAAATTAATTATATTAGTCTGTGCCTGCTGTAAAATTAAACAAGTCTTTATTTTTCATCCACGTTGGAATTTCGAGAAATCCTCGCCCAGTGCTCCTCTATACTCCCTAACCTAGGTAGGTTAGGGATGCCATGCCAAAAATTTACCATTCTAATTCCAGCAGTTTGGTCAGTGTGTTGTCTGTCTTTTCTTAAATAGAATTTTCTTATCTATCTACTTATCTAGAAATTAGATTTTAGTCGTGTCGTGTCGGTCACAACGTGGGAACGTGCGACTGGGAACGGAAGTGTATTAATGGGAACAAGGTGTCTTAACAGTAGGTTCCCAGGTTCCATTTGCGTACCCTGCTTTATGTGCAATGTGACGTGAAGCTACTCATGAACCAGACCACGAAAAATGCTATAGGAAGACTATAATTTTCTAAAATAAAATAAAGTTATAATTATTTCTCAAAGTAAATATAATTATGTATCGGTCAGTATCTTGATATAATATATACAGCGTAATCCCCTAATTGCATTTCGTAACAAAAGTATTAATTCTCTTTTGGGGCTTCTAAGGACGTTTTTAAGTCACATGTAAGTACGTATTATAAATGAGGTTTTGCTTTTGTTTGTTATCACATTTTTTTGTTTATTAATAAATTTTATGTATTTTGGCAACACACATTATGGATTTTTTTTATATAAAATTCAGCTTAAATATTATTACACTGTTACACTACGGCATTTTCATTATTTAACAAAATAATTACAACTGACAAATTACTGCACAGCGGTTTATTGGTGGAAGCTAGAGTAATGCAAATTAATTTATTTATACACGCTTTAAAATACGCCAAATATAGTTTAGTTAGTAGACTAATAGATTCGTTACGGTTTTTTAATAAATAATCTGGAATACCAAACAAATATTGAAATAGTCGTCGCGTTTTGGGATAACAACTCTTATTACGCTCGTGATGGTAACGGATTCAAATGCGTTACATAATAGTAATGTAATATTTTCAATATTTTCTGTTTCTCTGGTAGAATAAAGAGCGTGGAGTTAGATCCCAACACACGTTATACAGTTTCTGAAATGGGTGGGAAGTGGGAGACGAGAAACAACAATTAATCGATCTTAACAACCTTAATCTATGTTGGGGAAAGTGTTAAACTAATATCAGTATCGAAAAAAACGTTCTGAAGTTAAATTTAATATTTAGGTAACTTCAAACTTAAATAAAAATAAAAATATTTTAATGGAGAACTTAAATAAAATGGAGAACTTAAATAAAAATAAAAATATTTTTGTGGTTTAAATGGCACTTTGACTGATTTAGCGCTTGTCTATTTGTGTAAATCAACAAAATAGAATGATATATATAAAATCAGTAGAAAAAATCATTCTATAGAGTAACCTTAAGATGTAACTTAAACCTTGCTTTATGAAATTTTTTTTAGCTAACATTTATTAACTGACCTTCGAAATGTATCCAGTGAAATCTATATATACATATACTTATTTATAAAACGTATGAAGTGTGGAATAACATTTTAGATTTTTATATATTTCTATTATAATAAGACGTCGGCCTGCCTCACTTTTGAATAAAAAAGTGGTCAATTGCACACCCATCAACTATTATCTGAAATGGCCGTTGCTTTACCTCTTCCTGACAATCTGAATAGGACTAAGCTACCACCGTTTGCATCGACAAAGCTTTGTAAACAACAATTTAGGCAAAACGTTAGGTTATTAAAATGTTAGTTTTCCACCACTTTATTAAGGTCCTAGCCAGTATGGAGTTAAATATGCAGCGTGCGTGCTTGATGTAAATATTGTGACCACGTGTGCACTGGCGTGGGGCAAGGCTCGGGTTGTATAGAAGGCGATGGAAAACTATTAAAAGTAGGTTTTGAATGAAATCAATAAGAAAAAGAATCATAAAGATCACGCAATGAAAGTTGCAACCAGAAAAATTGTTATATGGAATTTAATTAAGGCACTTTTTGCCTACCGTTCTTGACAATTTATAGAAGTACAGTAGTCATGGATAAGTGGAAATCTTGAAGTAAAGCCTTTCTACCAATCTTAAGTTATTTTTTTTTTGTTATAATTTTATTTAAATGTTTATTAGAAATTTTTGTTTGCCCATTATTGATAATTTATATATTGCGTTGGTTACAGCGTAACGCAAAAATTTTACCTAAAGTTATAATATCGAATTGCAGTTAAATTTCAGTTGTTCATAAAAAAACCTGTTGAGCAATGTGAAAAACTGACAACACATATTAATATAACTTATAAACTATTTAATCTAAATACATAAATTAGACCAAAATGCACGTGGAAATTGTTCAAAATATCACTAAATTAACTTAAACGATTATATCACTAACCATAAACCATAAACCATAAAAGATAAACGTTTAAACACCGACGTTTTCATGTTCAACTCACTTAATCAAAATGGTTTTTTTACCAATAAATATAAATATAATATAGCCTGTAAGCAAAAATAGTGAGGTCTTGACATGGATATAACAGCTCAGTGAACGTACAACGCGTTCACTGATATATCTCCGCTTCTTTTATGAATTATTCATTATAGTAACTTGGCTCTCATTTCTCAATTTTGTTTGAGATTTCATATACATAATACTTAATAGAACAATAATAAATAACAAATTAACTTAAAAAACAAAATAAAATAAAATAGCTTAAATCCATCTACAATATCTATATAGCAACGTTAGTTCAATACGAAGTGAGCCTTTCAAAATAATAAAGAGGTCGCGTCACGCGCACACGGTTCCGTCTCATTACGTTGAACTGTTTCTGTTGGGAACGCTGAAATACTCGTGTAAGCACAGCTTTACTTTGATATTAGAACTAACTATTATATGTTATTAGGTTAGATTAATATTATATTATAATAGATTGATTTAGATGTTGATAGCAGCGTCT
>JAATLQ010037238.1:0-18264 GCA_013421005.1 Heliconius erato x Heliconius himera | reverse complement strand
GAACGCGATAGTTACGGTTTCGAATCTTATTCGGGGGAAAATGAGGCGAAAAGGGGGGAAAACGTGAAGCTTAAAGAAATATTAAGCAGGAAAAATATGATTAAATAAGCAAAATTGGTAAGTGGTAATTTCTCGAGTTTTTTTTGCAAAAGAGAACGAAATGGCTTTTTGAATACGTATACTTGTAAATTCGTTAAATTAATGGGCAATACAGTTTTTTTAACTGTAAAACGTATTTTGAATATTATACTGCCTTGTTATTATGTTAGCTAACCTCTGAATCTCTATATCAGTGACCAGTACAGAAGCTTTTTCACTGAAAGCTCAACCTGGAGATACGAAGTTTGTCGTTTCCACTCCATCGGGTGTCAGAGAGCACATAATGCCTTTGTTTCTGCGTCCGATTTGTTATCAGTCGTATCAGTTCTGTGCCATCGAATTTCCGAAGATGTCGTCAGTTATATTTATATTATGAGACAACTTGTAAGTAATATATAAATAAACTAAATGTATTGAAAATAACTATTATAATCTACGAATAACAAAAAATAGTATTATAAATAACAATTATGTTGATATTTTTCGTAGCTTTTTTCGTTAAAAGTATTTATTTATTGCTTAATAATCGTGATGACATTTGACATTTAAAACAAAAATGTTAGTTTCATATTTAGTTACTTTTATATAGTTTTACCATTGTGTTAATTTACTGTGTAAATATAATAGAGAAACTTCCTGTAGAAATTTTTGGTTCTTATTTCTTAATATGGTGAGCATGCAGCATCAAACATGGAGAACATTTATGCCAGTAATTTTTTGTATTTTTTTTCGAGAATGTAAAATCATTTTCGCCTAACTTCCTGAAATGATAGCACCATTGTATTTCTTAAAATTTATTTCACAATTACCGGTACTATTTGTTAACTGTTTGTTAATATATTTAATTTTTTCAAATCATTGATACAATTTCCACATTCATGTTTTCTAAATTGTCTCTTAATATCTCTTATTATTAAAAAGTAAAAATATCTGTACAGTTAGAGATTATAAATAAAAAGTATTCGTCACAGATGGTATAATATTATAATATATATTAATATACTATATTTATTACATATATTCAGTATTTTATATATACCTATTCAAGCTGATGGTCGATGGAGCTGACACGTGACAAGTCTTGTTTCCCAGCGGAGCCAGACCAGTAAGGCTGGTAGCTGATGGATACGAGCAGCCCAAGACCGGAATGGTTGGCGCTCGATACCTACGTCTGATAGTGGACGGCGACAGGCTGAGAAAAAATTAAGTCGTCTCAAACATTAGAACGTAAATTTAAAAAAAAAATTCTCAATTAATTCGGATTTTCGAAAAATACTCCGTTAGTACTTCCTCACACTTCCTAGCCAACCTTCATATACATCAAATTTCAACTTCCCAAGTCCATGCTAGATTTTGTTTTCAAAATGAGTAATGCCCTTAATTTTTATAATTTATATTTTAGATTTACCATTCGTATCACGTTTCCTTATACAAATATATCTAGATAGGTATATCTAAATAATTACCCGCTCTCGAACTACCCCTAATATGAAAAAATCGTCGTAAGTGCTGTGGACATTGAGGGTGATAAATTTATGTAAACGGTCATAAAATTGATCAGCCACTTTAGGGTTTGGGCACATTGACCCTTACAAGTTCCATTAAAATGTACGCCTGGTTGTAAATTTCTATAATTACTTATATTTCTTGTTCGGCTTTACGCGAAGCTAGAGACAACCTAGAGTTCTTATTTTCAAAATATTGTTTATTATGTAGCGGACTAGTAATAGGTGGAGAGCGGAGTGTCTTAACATTAGGCTCCATCCTACTTGCCGGATACAGCGTAATGCTGAAGAAGAAAAGAAGAAGGAGCAGACTCAACTTTTTGCTTTTTTTACTTATTTGGATAAGTTTAAGCGCGGAATTTTATGAAAATTGTCTCTAAAGTAAGTAATATATAATAATGACTCCCCTGAACGTGGATCGAACTTACAATCATTACGTTTGCTGTTCCATTGCTTCACGATGGCCTTACTACTTATATATAAAAAAGAGAGGGGGAGAGAGAGCTAAAAAAACTGTATTCTTTATTTATTTTCACACAAATATATATAAACATAAGCATCAACACATCCTTTATGTAAGAATAACAGGTCTCCCATACTAATAGCTATTGTCCTGCAAGAATGTCATGTATGCGATACATTGTTCAGCATGAATTAATATAATCGTGGAATGCGGAATGTTGGCTATACAAGTGTTATAAATGTATTTTGTTTGATATATTTTGTGTATGTATGTATGTCTGTTTGTGTTATATGTGCTAGAAATAACACCTTAACCAAATTTTAATATCAGTTTTAAACATATTTTGATTTTGTCCTGGAAAATTTTGATATTTAGAATCATTTAGTTCAGCACATGCTGTTTGTTGAGTAACATTATGTCGTAAATTGATTTTGTACCCACAACTATAATTTTAAAATCGATTATTTTGTCATTTATTTAGTAAATAGCGACCCGTTTGCGACTTTGTCCGCTTGTTAATAATATAATGACTGAAATAAAATAAATGACTATAAACTTTAAGCCAGTTGGCTTAAAATTTATAGTCTAAATGTAAGTTTCACTACAATACAATAGTGAAAACTGTTTTTAGGTCGGATACGCTGTTGAGAATAGGGTGCTCAAATACAGAGACAGACAGACAAACCGACAAATAAACAAAAATAAATTAATATTATTTTAGGTTCTTATGTGAAAACCTGACTTTGCCATTCTTTTTTAATATTTATAAGTAATATTTTGAATTTGAATGAAGTTACATTTCACAGAGTTTCGAACTATGTCTATTTAAGGTTAAATAAACAGCCCTTTACTTCTAAATCTTTGTTACCTTTCAGTTATTAAAAAAATACTCTATTTTATATATCATTTTAGTCAACGTTTACTATATAGATTGTTATTTATAACTTGCAGGGAAACTTCTGTTAAGAAACTCCGTTTCCCACGAACCGCCCGCAATTTTTGAGACATTGAGTAGTCCAATTCAACGCCGCGCTTTATCTTGGTACCAGAGCAAAAAATAAAAATCCATTTTCCCGATTATAATTCGAACCAACAACCGCCGCGCTTACATTTTAACATTATAATATTAGAGATACAATATGATATACATACATTTACATAGAAGTGTCCCGGAATGCCACACGTGATGCCATCGCTCACCACGAATTAGCGTAACCGCGGTAAGAACGCGAGGTATGCACGTTCATATACGAATTATGAAGGAATTTTGTAGATTTGTAAAAGGTATTTATTTTGGGTGTAAATCCGCGTTAAATGTTGCTTGTTTATATGAATATTTAAGGGGTCACATTCAAGGGGTAATTTGGTGTTTTGTATGGTGTAATGTAATTGGTTTGACTGATTTGGGAGACGAAATTCTTTTTATTATGACTTTGTGGTACAGTTGAGAGGAATTTATTAATTGATTGTATATTATGGTTATGAATTCTAATTTTACTTGTTTATTCATATGAATTTAGAAACGTATCAACAGATGTCTGACAATACAAATAAGTTGTTGTTAAATGAGAACATATGACTTGTATGTCAAGAGCGCTTAGACGATCACGAAGTGCCGGTTCGATATATAACGAACGTTTGAACTTTTATACATTTCTAAATATGTTTAGTTTGTAAAATATCTCTAGAGCAGCAGGACATGCAGAATAATCGGAAACAAGTGTCACGGCACTTTGTTCTCACCTTTACCTGAATTCAAGACATTGCACATTGAGTAGAGGAACTTAATGCCATGGTTTGTCTTGTCAAAACGGAGAAATATTCCACTGAGCCCTGACAAGCTTCAATTATTTAAAATTATTTAATATTCTAAGGGAAATTTACAAAAAAATACCTCTTAGCGTAACCCAATCTTTTACTTTATATACATACATACATACTTACATTGTACATAATATATTCACCATATAAAGAATATATGAAGAATTCCATTGAAAATTACACCAACCTGTATAGATCAGCGATTTTGAATAAGAATTTCGTACAGCGGCTTATGTGGCCAAAGTATTTGAGATATTTTTGTTTATCATGTATTTTATATGATGCTTTAACTTCGTTGGTATTGTAAACAATTTATTGATTAAATATTCCTCTTTAATATTAATTTATTATATTAGTAGCTTGCGTGTTTTGTGTGAAACCTAATATATTTAAAGTAATATGCTGCATTAATTTGTTTTAAAAAAAGAAGGCACTGTTAGTGCATATAGTTAAATACTAGAAGTACTAAATCCCAAGAGGTTTTTAAAACAGCTAAGTGAGTTTTGTATAAATGTAACATTTATAAATTGAGTGTAAATTATTATTCTAAGGAACGTAATATCTAAACATTTTTGTAGTTTTATATTTATTATAACTACCGCATAGCAGAGTAGGCTGAGAGACTCTGGTGTGAATACTCTTTCTTCTCCACTTTTCGCTTAAATTCGAGATACCACGTGTTTAAATTTCCATGATCTGGGGAAAAATATATTGGCCTAACTTTATTATAAAATATATGTTTGTATTGCCTTCTTCCTTCATTACTCTGTATTAATCTAAAATCATTAATCTATTAATGACCGAAGCACATGTCAATGTGAGAAGGTACTTTGTTTTATACTAAGCAAAGAAAATTTCTTTTGTCTTATCCGTTAAGAACGGATTATCTGAGCACTAGTTTCCCAGGTTCCCACTGCATCCCCTATTATGTGCGAGATACACCGTTAAGCTAAAAAAATAGAGAGCTAAGTGCCTACATAACAACGGAAAACAGCATCAGCATCCCAAAACTTTTTTATATATTTAACTTTTTTATATATGAAATTAATCGAAAATATTAAAATAAACAATACCAAAGGTTAATTTAAAGATAATGATAAAATCTTTGTAACTATTTATAAAGTAACACTATGTAAATGTAGTTATTTTTCCTGTTCCACACTCTACTCTACTATCTTCTGCGGCATGTGAACTTTTGAATACCTTGAAGAGAAAGAAGACTATAAAAGTTAAAAAAAAAATCAAATTACTATATAACATCATGTGCTAAACAGTCAAAACCATCAAGAGTAATAAAAATAATAGTTTAAAAAGTGTATTATGTCACTAAATTATCCATGATCTTCTCAAGAAGATGCACAAAGAATATGTAAGTACCTACCTACATACATCCAGTTACTACTTTTAAAGAAGTTAGAAATTTTATTCTACAGTAAGAATAAACATGCATTGCATTTACAATTCAAACTTAAACCGTTTTTATGTCTTGGCTACTTTGAATTTATTTAAGTTCAATTTATTAAGAGCTTTCTTAGAAGGTGACCTACTTTGTGATAAAAATGAAAATCATAACAAAGCAGTTGCTTCGGGGCATTTTGTTTTTACAGTTATGTCGTCATATTTCAGTCATTTTAAATATTATTCAATGATAAATTCTTTTTAGTTTTAGTATTTTTTATTTTAAATTAGGTCTGGTGCTCTAGGAGTTTGTGCGAAGGCTGCCCGGAAGAAGGATCTGGAATCTTTACTGTTACAACGAATATTTACTATTTGAAACGTATAGATATATTATTTATAAGATAAATAAATTCGATTCATTATTACAGGGACTAAAATACTTAGGGACTAAAATATTTAAAAACAATCGTATAAGAAATATTACCTAGCGGAATTAGGGATATTTTAAATTATTCTTAAAACATAAATTTCATTTTATTTATTTTTTTAGCTTCACACTGTATCCCACATGTAATAGGGTAGGCAACGGGGGCCTAGTGTTAAAACACTCCACCCTCCACTTTTCCCCGAATACTGGAGGCAATGCATGACGATTGGCGGAACTCAAAGCCACACTTTGACACCAGAACTAAGAACTGAAAATACATTTTAAACATTTAATTACCTCGAGCGGAAATCGAATCTACAACCTGTCGCGTTTACAGTCACACGCTTGTGCCCTGCGCCACGACTGGCCTCAACCCTACTACTATTTACCTTATAAACATTATTTAACTTTTCCACGACACCAAATCAACAGCTTTCTTTAGTTTTCTTAATAAATAAGTAAACCCCAAATTATAAATAGTAGGGTATCGTCGAGACACATCGCCGGACGCCAGATGCGTCGTAGTTTATGGAAGCACTTTATTGTTATCACTTTAAAGGAGGGCCGTGACAATCCGAATCATTGCCACATAAGACATGTTTATTTCCGCCATTTTGTACGGATGACACAAAGTGAGTATATAAATATAGGTGATTTAGATAGCGAATGTAATGAATTTAGAGTTGAATGAGTTTAAAGTTCTTTAAGTTGTGGTTGTACGGTTTTATTGTGGGGATCGAGTTTTCTTTTAAATTTATAAGGAAAAATGGTTTTATTTTAACATTTTTAAAGGTTTTTTTTTAAGTAAATACAATGTCTTAAGATATGTTTCAACTTATGTTGGCTTTAAGTTTTCATCAATTGATATTATTATAATACGCTTTAAACATATATTAAAATCAGTAAAATAAGTATTATATTTTATCTTTTATCATACATTTTTTTAATTCACATATTTTTCAATCGTGCGTATGGGGCATTGTCTGAGAGATCCTTAAGTCAACGACTCTATTCTCCGAAATATTCTTCAAGAATTTAAAACATTACGTATTATTTGGCGGAGCTCAATAAATCAATTTGTCACGCTGTGTTTTACATGAGTAGTTAAATAGAAATAATTAATTCCTTCGAGTGTGGATCAAACTCACAATCATTGCATTTACAGTCGTATCTTTTCCCTCAGCACCATGATGGTCTCATTTAACATATAGTATTTTTTTATATGTGATTATATCATATATAAAAAAACCGTCTTGGCGCAACGGCAAAGCGTTGACTAGAAAAGGGACGGTTGTGAGTTCGATGTTCATTCGAAGAAATAAATATATTTTTTCATACTTTCGCAATGTCTCGGAAAATAGGCCTACCCTGCTATACACATAATACAACGTAACACAAAGAAAAATATTTCCATCTTTCATTCTCCTGAAACTATTTCTCCTTAAAAGAGATACTTACCAAGAAACAAGAATATATTAAGGAAAGGAGGAAGTTCTTTATATATTACATGGTGGTTATATAGCCAATGTCACTGAGGGCTAATCCTCGAAGCTTCAGACAGACTTCCTGCATAGTCTCATCGTCTGCGGTCTCTCAAATGACACTTCGAAATGATGAATCAGCGAACTCGTATAACCTTTTAGCTTGTACGTGCCTAGCTCTAGACAATACTGAATTGTAAATAAATTCTGTTATATTTATATGGTATTTTTTATTAATATATTTTATTAACATTCTTCCTTTTCTGTAGTTATACATATAGACCCTGTGATTGTAACGGTTGTGGGTTCGACTCCTAGTCGGAGTAATGAATTAGTTTTATCTCCTCGCTCCGGTAATAAGATAAAGCGTGAAGTTTCGCCACCCAACACAAAATGTCTCAAAAATTGGACGGTACATGAGGAATGGAGTGTCTTAGCACTAGCTTCTGTGCGTCTATCCTGCTATATGCGGTATACAGTGAAGCTTTTACTTATCCAAATTTTATAATCTTACATCTACCTTCTTTGCGGTAGGCCTACAAAACTTATATTATTAGTTTAGATAAGAACTCTCTGCTTTCCACTTTCTGCACATTTTACTAATTATATAAATTTTAACATGAAGTTAACAATTTTCATCATCTTCTTAGAAAGCATTAACCTTGACCGTTGAAATGTCAAATGTGCTAAGGTTCTCATAGGCCTGTCAGTTAAAAAAATGATGGGCTCTCTTGTATAGAAGAAATTTAATCAAAATTTTGCTAATATTTCTTTAGAAATTAGTGTTTGAAAATTATTATAACTTGTTACAAGGATGGCCATTATGTCCCTTCATTTAAGTATTTTGGCTTTGGAGTTCAAGTATAGGGCTTTCTAATGTAAATACGAATGAAAGTGATAATTGTAGGTTCAATCCCATCTATTAAAAGTAAGATAAAGTAAAATACTTTTTAATGTACAACGGGCAAGTACATAATATCTAATATTTTTTAGTTTGTTGTTGCGTATTATACCCACATGTAGGGCAGGGAAGGCATAGGGGACCTGGGAACTTAGCCTAAGACACACCGTTCTATTAAAACAATTCCGTTCTCCATTTTCGCTGAATTCTCGAAGTATTATAGAGAGGCTAGTTGAGTAGTGGAACTCAACGTCATGTTACCAAAGCGGGGAAATAAAAAAAAACATTCCTCCAACTAGGAATCAAACTGTGGCGTTGACAACCACACATTTTTGCCTCTGAGTCATGACAACATCAAATATTCAGTCAGTAGTGTCAGTCTTTCAGCTAATAGGCTATAGATAGTTGTTGTTTCGTAACTTCCAAGAATTAATATTTAATAGTAGTAGCAGTAGTATTTGAGACGCGACAGTCAGATTACCACCTAATAGCCTAATGTCCAATCGACCATTTTTACAGCCATTTTGCTATGCATTACGTTGGAGACTGTTAATTCCGAATTTTATGTAGTAATCGTAAAAAGGGATTAGATTTTTATAGAAAGCAATGAAAAAATCATTGCGCTAGAAATGTTTTCGTTAAAGCTGTGGTACGTACATACACTTATTTATGTAAGTAGCGGATGTATCTTAAATAATACTAACTTGAACTGTGGCTTTACCCGCTCAAGCAAATGGAAATAACTAAGAGTTGTTCAACGTGGTCTCAAAAGTTCTATTTCTCTTGTTTTTGTATCATTATGTTAACATTACTTTGCACCTATTGGCCTATAAGCTTTCTCAATAAATGAACCTAAATACAATAATCATTTTTACAATGGGAATCTGATGTTAGTAATAAACAAAACAAACAGTTCGTTCGATTTCTTATATATTAGTTATTAATAATGTTAATTGTCTGTGATTGCAAAATAACCGTGTTTTTTCAAGAGCATATAAATAATTTTAAAAACTGTGTCTGTCTTTCCGTTTATCCGGGTTGATCTCTGGAACACTGTTGTGTGCGGGATACAGCGTGAAGCTGATTTATATATATTTTTTTATTTATTAAGTGTATAACAGCATACCTAACCTTAAATAATATTCAATAAAAAAGATAAAGATCTTTTTTGCCGCTAGTATTAGTAAAAATATAGATAATTTAATGTTGGGCTAAAATGACTGTCATTCGATCTTGCTTTACTGAATAAGTATAATGAAAATTTTACTACGGTTATATGCGCTCATTCCAATGATATAAGATTTTATAGTTTAGGATTTAAGTAAATTATGGCATCAATATTTTTTTTATACATAACTGTAGGTGCAGTCGTGAGGTTGTATAGCTGGTATGTAGTTTTGTGTTTTGTATATTTTGCGTGTTATTAAAAATAAAATATATAAAAAATTTATATAATTTTGTTTATATTGTTATTTAGATAAGAAGCTATAAGAATTGCTTAATATTGAAATTTAAAATTGTTTAGTTTTAAATGTATGTACATTACTGTAAGTAAATAACTATATGTATATCCTGTAAAATCTTATTTAGAAGCAGTAAGTATAAAAATTAAAACAATAAAATATCTTATATTTATCCCAAAATTTGAACCCCTTCTTAAATTATAGATTTAATACTTCCATTTAACAAATAAAACAGACAAAAACAAAAATCTCCATTTTACATCTGCCCCCACAATCAAACTGCCTACAAAAACCATTTTAAAATGACTAAACTTGTCACGTAGTGTCATCGAATAATGAAATTACATCCATGCATTATTCATACAGCTTGCCTACTTATCTAAAACTTTCCATAGCGAGTACGTACGGCCAGTCCGAACTTTATTGAATAACTGATGACCAGGCGAAGTTGGTCGTACCTTGTCGCTCTTTGCATAAACAATACTTATTTAAGGATTTTCAAATGCCTCTCCAGTAAATAGAATGGAGTTTATATTTTTAATTAGCTATCTAGAAGTTTATAATTAATTTCCTTGGAGATTTCTGTTAATTAGTTGTGTTTTTAACGTTTTATATATAATATTATGTATAAAAGAGGACAAAAGAGTAAGGATGTCGTGGCGCAGCGCACTGTCAACGTGATGGTTGTGGGTTTCATTTTCTATCGGAGGGATTAGTTATTTTCATTTTTCCGTTGAAGTATGAAGATAAAGTAAAGCGTTGAGTTCCGCCGCTGAGCCTACTATGTCTCGAGAATGTTCCGGACTGTGGGGAACATTAAGATCCAGAGGGATAAGATGCAGATTAATCTTAATATGAGGTTTATTTCAATTTACAAGGTCAAAAGCTGTATGTATAGTCTTAGTGTGCAGTTCCTTTAAAATAAGAAAAGAAACTTAAAATGAAGAACGGAGTGACGTGAATTTCTTTGATTTATGCATACTCGTATGTATAATCGAGCGTATAAAAATTATATATAAACCAATTTTTGTTTTTATTCTTATACATGCTGTAGATATTCTATTGACCAGAAATAGCATATTATTAAATATTCTATATAAATTTGATATGACATCGTGGGCGCTTAGGCGTGATTTATAGTGGTTACAAATTAAAATTCTGTTTGAAGAAATGTTGACATTTTAAATATGTATAGGTATTTTTAACGGTTAGGGTAGTGTGATGCCCATGGTGCCTATGTGTGGTGCCCATCAAGATGCAGTGTGAAGAGCTCGGAGCAGTTCCCTTGACTTGCGCTATAAGAACCTAGGTACCGCCTCTATATAGTTTTGGGTGTCTATCTAACCAATTAAGTAAATTAACTTAGATGTAATGATGATAATAGTAATAATCTTCCATTTCCAAGCTAAAAAAATCGTGTTTTAATAATAAAAGCAAAATATTGACGTGCCTCTCTTTCGCTATCAAGTTTTCACATTATACCGTGATTAAACTACTTCATAATAAGTTCATATTTGTATTTTTGTGACGTCATAAGCATACTTAATGAAAACAGAACAAAAAATTACGTTACATTTTTTCTACTTAAATTTATTTGTATTCCAAAAGTAGTAATAAAAAAAAAACAGCTTCACGATGTATCCCGCACACAGCAGGGTAAGCAGAGGGAACCTAGTGTTAACACACTCGGTTCCCCATTTTCCACCAAATTCTGGAGGCATTGCGTGTTGAATGGCGGAACTCAACTATTTAGTAGTTTCTTAATATTTTTGTGTAAAAGTATGGAAATCGTGGCGACCCTCTGGAGCGTATGTATGAAGAGGTTGATGACAGTGGACAAGACAGAACCTAGTGTTAAGACACTCCATCCCCCACTTTCCAAATAGTGTCCTAATTCGAATAACAAATTTCGACTCTACATATTTGTCAATTTTCACAAACCATACAGAGTAAACCAGTTCGCGGTTAATTACACAGTGGGCTTATTGTGACGTCATAAACAAATCAAACGGCAATCCCGCGTAACTACGTCCGCGGACGGCTCTACACTCTCCCTGATGATATATTACGGAATAACCACCTATTTACTTAATTTGCTGGTTTAGAATATGTATGGATTTGATTTTATATGAATTTTGCGTTTAATTACGTTTCGTTATGATTGTGTAGTGGTAGTAGCATGTCTGATTAGAGAGGGTACGGATTCAAAGTCGAGTCGTTTCATTTCTATACTTAAAACTACAAAAATGAGGAGTTTGTTAGGTTCAGAGACAACTAATGTGAATTGATGAAATCATATACACGGTTCTTAATTTTTACCATTCGATCACGGGGTCGACGTGTTTTTATATTATTTTAAAATTGACATTTGAAATACATACATTAATAATACAGGTTAGAAAGCAAAATAATACATTATAATATAGTTTAGTAATTATACAGAGTAATGGTCAAGTTTTAAGCTCGCTATGTTAACATTTTACCATTTTAAAAAAATTCAGCTTCACGCTGTATCCCGCACACAGCAGGGTAGGCAGAAGGAACCTAGTGTTAAGACGCTCCGTTCCCTACTTTCCGCCGAATCCTGAAGGCATTGCGTGTTAAGTGGCAGAACTCAACGCCGCGCTTAGCCTCGACACCAGAGCGAAGAAATGGAATTATAAATTTAAGTAAATATTTCATCTCTTCGAGTGGGGATACAACCCACAACCAGTCGATTTTACAGTCACACTTCGTGTTGCTGCGCCACGACTGGCCTCATTACCATTTTAAATATTTTAAATTGTGAGAAAAAAAAATACGAATATTAATTACTATATAATACATATATGTATATGTACATATTTTGAAGTTATTGTACTATGAATGTTTTAATTTTGACAGCCTTGTCAAGCGGCTCGTTGGTCTAGGGGTATGATTCTCGCTTTGGGTGCGAGAGGTCCCGGGTTCAAATCCCGGACGAGCCCAAGCTTTTTTACTTTTTTCCAATCACTTTTATTTATTTTGACATTAAGCTAAGATGTAATGTATTTTATTTACATTTTATTTATTTAATTAAGATAAAGTATATTGTATTTTCAACATTTTTTTTTTAAATAAGTCGATATTTCTTACAACATTTGATATCGTTATCACACACTGCATCGATATAATGTCTTAATCTAATTGATATATAATATTTTTCCAAAGTATAATTGATTTTGGAAATATTTATGACAATTTATTTTTGGAAAGGAGAAAGTAGAAGTTTCTTTAATTTAATGATTCATTTATTTTAACTCCACACTATATTACTTACAGTACAGTATGCAGAGGGAACCTAGTGTTGAGACTAACATTCCGTTTCCCACACATTGCCCAATTTCCGAGATATTACGTGGTGAGTGGCGGAACTCTACTCCGCGCATTGTCTTGTTACAAGAGCGAGAAAATGAAAATAATGAATTCTTCCGAGTGTAATAAGGATGTAAACTATAAATGGAGTGATTTTTTATTAATACATTTTTCACTAGCTATCTTACAATAGGCTGGATTACTACAACAAACAACGGACAGAAATGATTTTTTTTTATTTCAGCACTATCTCTACTGGCTTCATTAAAAAACTATAAAGTTCATTCACTTTTAACCTTATACAGGTATAATACAATTTTTATAACAATTACTTCACGTTTTCTCCAGCTTTTCCCCCTAGTTGCTTTGTCAGCAGAAACGAGGCTCTATAACCCCTGCCCTTGAAGTACTTATATGATACTTAAGTCCCCTTAGCTAGGGGGAAATTAAAATTCCTAAAAATAAGTAGTCAGCGTTCGTAACCTGCTAAACAAGTTATCCCTAATTTGGCAGAAAGTTAAGAACAGAGCTTCGTTGTTATATTATTATCGCCTTGATATATTCTTCTATGATAATAATATTATATTTTATATTATAGATCTGAAGACTTTGTTTGTTTGAAAGTGCTAATCTCAGGAACTACTGGATTGTATTAACATATAATTTTTGTGTTGGGTAGTTTATGTTTATACATTTGTCCATATTCCAAGTCAGTACGATTTGGAACAGAAATTAATAAACAATTAGATTCGTGCTGTATACCGCATACCTGAAGCGGAACAGACAGAGCACCACCTCTAGTTAACTTTGGTTAAGATACTCTGTTTACTCACTTTCTGCACAATGCTTGTTGAACTCAATGTCGCGCTGCGTCTTGTTACAAAAGAGAGGAAATTAAACAGTCTATTATTCCTTTTCATTTCCTTTCCAGTCAGTACGTTTTTTTAGTTTCACAACGTACCCCTCACATAGCAGAGTAGGCAGAGAGAACCTGGGAGCATACAAAAGATACTCCGTTCCCATTAAGATAATTCCGTTCCCCACTTAACGCCGAAATCTGGAAAAGAAAGAGTAAGTAGCGGAACGCCGTGCTTTGCCTCGTTACCAGAGCGAGGAAATTGAAATGTTTAATAATTCATTTCCTCGAGTTGGAATCGAACTCACAATATGTAGCGTTTATAGTTGCACGCATGTGCCACGACTAGCCTCTATAATATATCTACTGTACTACTGTGTACCTATCTACTTATTATAATTTATGAGGCTTTTCACAGTTATCGTACTTTTTACGAGTACTAGTGCTTAGAAATGCCATTATAGATGTGTTCCAGGCTATAAATTGTATAGAAAATTCTTTACAGTACTCACTGCGTGGGAGTAGCAACATTCTAGTCAATAAGGAAAGTTGTCAGAGTTACGTTACTAGTTTTAGTGGTTACTACGTTATGCAGGATAAGATGTGAGACGGCTGTAATTTAAATTATTATTAAATATTTGATTTAGTTTATAGTAGGTATATTACATGTAGGGATATTTTTAGCCTTTTGCACCCAAAGGACTCCGCTTTTCGTCCATCTCTTTGTTTTGTCTGTCAGCAGGCTGTATGGCATAACCCTTGATAGTTAAAAGTTTCAAGTTTTCACCGATGATGTATTTTTTATTTTTTTCCAAAGAAGTTCTGGTACAATCACGGATACAAGCATATTCCTCATACAAGATTATATTATTGGACCGAAAACGAACCATGACCGGCATTATACTGTGAATCCTCCATTATCCTGCTCATACCTGGATAGGCAGAAAGCACCTAATACATGTTGCAACCATATTTGGTGGAATTCAATTTCGCGCTTTTCCTTGCTCCCTAGAACAGAGAAATGAAAATAATTTGAAATACAATCATACTTCCGAGTGCGGATTGAACCTTCAACATAAGAAGTTCACACCAAAAAATGAAATATATCAATTTATTATCTCAATTTTTCCTAACAAACGACTATATCTTTTACAAAATTATAGAACATAATATATAAAACGAGAAAATGCTAGTGAACTTAAGACTGGCTGCCACATCTGCTACACATTTAAGCAATGTATGACATCAATATGGCAGTCACAGCATTTGCCCTTTACTTCCACAAAGATGAAGGAGCAAACACTCGTTGTTTCGTTCTCTCCCGCGCACCGCAGCATCCCGATCTCTGTCTAGGGTCGACCAGAATTTTTCCGAGCCGTTAGGTGATACCCTCACGAAAATGAGTAGAACATGCTTAGCGTCGAATGAAATCATTTGTTTTCATCTACATAATAGAACGTTTTTTGTAATGGTCTGTACTTTTTTTAGGGTGTTTTGTAAGATGTTATACTTGTTTCTAGTGGTATTTTAGTAGCGTTATACTTTATTTTAGGTCATCGTGGTGATAGAACACAAACGTGCGGCTAAGACTAATAAGCATGACGGTTGCGGGTTCGTGTTCTACTCGGAGAAATAAAAAAAATAATATTTTAGGAATTTCGTCCCACTTTGGAAGTGCCTACATTGGAGTGGAAGTCTTAACATTAGGTTCCCAAGTTCTACCTACTCTGCTATGTGCAGGATACAGCGTGAAGCTAAAAAGAAGCTATTCTTTATTTATATATTTATTCGTCTTAACATGATTATAGTGAGATCAAGTTTTATAACAAAATCGTTCATTTGTGTGATTGCAGAATCACCAGCCTCAGGTTTCCTGAGGCAGAGAGGAGCTGCTGCTGAATTTGATGGTTGACTTCTACTGAGACTCTCATTCACACTCTGCAGCAGGTCCTGAAGAATAGGTAGCATAAGTTTTTCCATTTCATTCCATTTTTCTATTATAAGTTTATAACTACATATTTCAGCACATAAGTTCCTACAGGTTTTTACAAAATTTAAGCACTAAAGGCCACTAAAAGAGTGAATGAGGAGCGCCATATTAGTCAAGCCAGACAAGTTGTGGTTGGTCGAGCGACAGGTATTGATGACGTCATCGCTCACGACCAATCCCCACTCCGCTTAACTGATTTCAGTTCGGGTTAGGAATTCAAATTTGCCTGAAACTAATATTGGGCTAACTCGTTTGAAATACTATTTTAGTATTGATTTTGTATATATGTACGAGTATGTATGTATGGTAACTATTGTATTGGATTTAAACGATTATTCATGAATGTGTTTACTTTAAACTTTAAAGTATGGTCTAAGTTGATATTAAAAATATAAACCTAGAAAATGATACAAAATATTTTTTTATTTATTATAATTATTAAAATACTAAGCTGCACGTTGTATCTCGCATATAGCAGGGTAGGCAAAGGGAACTTAATGTTAGGACATCCAGTTCCCAACTTTACGCCCATTTTATCGGCGCCTTAGTGCCAGAGAGCAGATATAAAAATATTAATAAATAATAATTCAATTTACCGAGTGATCGAACCCACAAGCGTCGCGTTACAGTCACACCCTTGTACCTCTGCGCCTCGACGGCCTCAATTCAATTCTTAATCACTAAAAACTAACTCACATTACTTACTAACTTTAACACGCAATGCCTCCAGAATTGGACTGACAACTCCGCTTCCTATTTTACTATGTGCGGGATCTTTTTTCCGCGTCGAGCTGTATCAAAAGTACAATTTAAATCTTCAATACCGGAGATAAGTCATGGCCCAGGAGCATAAGAGTGTGACTGTAAACGAGACAGGCTGTGGGTTCGAATTCCGCCTGGGAAAATGCAATAGGTATACACTATTTTCACTTTCTTCGCTCTGGTACCGAGGCTAAGGGCGGCGTTAAGTTCCGCCACTCAACACGCAATGCCTCCAGAACTCGGCGGAAAGTGGGGATCGGAGTATCTTAGCACTAGGTTCCCTCTTCCTACCCTGCTGTGTGCGGGATACACCGTGAAGCTGATTTGATTTTTTTTAACAATACTATAACTATAAAACAAGTATATTTACACCAATTTTATTAGTAATCGACACTTGAACGTTCGTTCAGTGGACTGTGCAAGTAATACATCAGAATTAGCGGTGATTGGCGGAGTGATGACGTCATCAATATGTAACTGCCACCCGCATAACCGCTATGAATAACAGAGCTGTGCGAATTTAGTTTTGAATTTTGTATTGACAAATGAATGAAAAATGTGTAATGCTACAAAATATTGGATGTAGTTTTAAATGAATAGTAAATTCGGGTTGCGGAACAGCCTCTCGCTACAATCGTAAGGGCGACGGTTGTGGGTTGAATTCCTATTTGAGGAATTTATTTTCTCGTTCTGGTATCTAGGCGTAATTCTACGTTAATAACATGATCTCGAAAATTTCACAGAGAGTGAGGAACAAAATGTGGCGGAAAGCAAAGTGTATTTTTACACAAAATCTAACGTGAAGCTAAAAAAACAAATATAAATTTCCTCTCGTCAATATTGTCGTGGCGTAGGGAGTTGTGGGTTCGAATCCAAAATAAAATTTCCTAGATTTTAAGTAGTGGTAAGAGGTTATATTATTTAAATATATTGAACAATATAAATACATATAGCAACTAGTCATAGTTTCTATCATTTATCTAAACTAATATAAAAATATATACCTTAATTGCTCAGGCAGAAAAAAAATATTACATTACATCCTTTTTAAATTATGGGGCATAGTGTGTTGGGTTCTAATAAGGTAGACCCTATCACCGGATTCAATGAATATTAACTCTATATTTTGCTATTTTAACACAATTTTTATTCGAAATTTTAATTATTTATACATTCGGATGGTACGTTTATGTACGGCACTTAAAAATTTATAATATTATATTTTTGTTTGTATTTGTAATATTTTCATATTTTTGATTAGATACATTGAACAATCTATTTATAACATTTGTACACAAAATCGCTATAAGTTTTAATAAAACTTGATTGTTTGTCCAAATTTTATTATTTTTCTCAAAAACTCTATTTTCCAGCTTCATGTAGACAAACAGAAAAAGAAAAAAAAACAAGTAGACAAAAGAAAAGAACTTAGGGTCAAGACACTCGTCGCTCCGCTCTTCGTCTAAATTAGAAACATTGCGTAGCGGGGTAGACAGAGAGAGCCTGGAAACCTAATGTTAAGACACTCCGTTCCCATTAAAATACCTTCCCTACCCTGTCATGTGCGGGATACAGCGGGAAGCTAATAAAAAACGTTTTGTTTTATACTATGTAACTATTATTTCTTACAAAAATCTTTTCCCGTATATTTATAAAGACGTATTTATATATATATATATATATATATATATATATATATATATATATATATATATATATATATATATATATATATATATATATATATATATATATATATATATAT
>JAATLQ010037237.1:30734-50035 GCA_013421005.1 Heliconius erato x Heliconius himera | reverse complement strand
CCACGGGCGAATGTTTTTGCAAAATGTTCATAATCAGATGAAATCGTTTCTCGTGCATGGTGCACACGCGTCAATGTATTTCCTCTGAAAGAAATTAGTTCTTATTTCGAATATCATTAATTTGAACACATCTATCTTTCAATGTTATTACTTACGTAAGCTTATTGGTATTATAAATTTTCATTCGTTCTATGATGACAGAGGTTTAATTATTAATTAAAAACTATACGATTTAATATCATCTTTAGTATATATTACAATATACATTATATTGAGATTTTTGTTACGTTTCTTGAATTGCGTTCACCTATAATTTATAAAAGAAACTTCTAAATAATCTACATTTCTAAAATCTATTAGAAAAAGTCTATATCTCTAAAGTATAGAGAAAAAAGACAGTGAGTCGAAGTAATAAAACGCGCGTTTTTTAAAAACATTATTACTAGCAAAACTAGTACGGATCATTTCTTAACGTGCTAAATAAAATAACAATCTACATATACATTTTTAATCCAAATAATTCCAAATTTATATCATTCATTATGTTATTCCAAATTTAAATTAGAAAAATATTTATTAAGAAAATGGATAAAATTTTTAAAAAAATTAGACGATTTCCCAGAGACGCGGATTAAAAATGTTATAGGTTTTCTAAATAAGAATTCAATATTATATGGATTGCAAATAATAATTACGTTTAATTGAACAAAAAAATAAATTTGGATTAATAAAGACATCTAAAATAATATAATTGAGAAAAACGTATTTTTTTGTGAAAAAACAATAAATTCAACACGAGGTTGATAACGAAATGATGTCAAAGCAGCATCAGCATTTCTAAACATAATGTGTAAGTGTGTCGCAAGTTACAACATCAATATTAACTATGTTATAAAAATTATTTATACCTAATCTTTAAGCCTAAGATAACTATAACGTTTTTTATTAACATGCTATTTTGTATGATTCATACATTTTTTCTTTTTAATTTTTCTTATAAATTATTATAATAACTAAATATAAAGCTTAATCATATATTTAGTGATGTTTTGTAACAAAAATCGAAATCGTATAGAATACATATTTTTATTTATTTAAAAAAAACTGCTTCTTGCTTTTTCCTATAGATGTATAAAGGTAGGCAGAGGATTTTAGTATTCAGTTATTGAATAAACTTGTAAATCTTGCTGTTTAATTCGGTAGGCTAGAAGTGTATGGTATAGTTCTTTGATTATGGCGTTCAGACTAAAAGTGTGGAATTACCATTAAAAAAAAGGAATATGTTGTCTATACCTCAGGCTCCTTTATTTTTTTCTGTATATAATAAAATAAAAATATTAAATAAGTATTATTTATTATAATATTATATGTGAACAATAAAGACAATTTTTTTTTTGAATTATCATAATTATTTAGTGAATTCATTTAGTTCTATTCATGCTTATTTTATGCTATATTTCATTTAATTTATTGCTCTGTGTTTTATTTTAATATAGATTAAACAAAACCACAAGACTAACGTCACGTCACTCGGGTTGAGCCTTTGGAATTCGAATAAGACGAGAATTCGAGAACTCGAAAAGTCGAAACATTGCAACTAGGTATTCGGTATGTCATAATTGTCATTAGCCCATTGAGACTTCAGTTTTGAGTATCAGAGATAATGTTGTTGTGTTTTGTTGTTTTCATTGTAATTTAATAAATAAATATTCCTTGCAATGTTATTGTAGTAAACTAATAATGATACATGAACTGAACATTGTAGTTTTTGGGCTATATAATAATAATGTTAAAGTGTTCTTACTGTTCTAAACCATTTAAATATGAAAGCGAAAAGAAAAGACATGAACAAAGTCATACTCCACAATTTGAGTGCAAAGTATGCGCGAAAAAGTTTAGTTTTCTGTAAGTTAATTGTAATTAGAATATTTTAAATAAAATAATGATCTCTGAATATTTACTTCACTTAATATTAAAATAATATAACCAGCGCTACCAGCTGAATATGAGTTAATTTGTTCAATGTTGATAATTTTAAAATGTTGTGTTAATTTATTTTAGTTTATTTACAGATCGGCTTTAAGGCGGCATCAGAAACAACATGAAAGGACTGGTAGTGTTCAATGTAGTGAATGTGGGCGCAACTTTCGTGATAACACTCTTCTTAAGCGGCACATAACTTATTCTCATAAAGGTATTAAGATTAATATATAACTTTTTCTGATACCAAATGATTTTAGATCACAAAAATAATATCTTAACAATGTTTTTTTGTTCTTGTTATTGTTAGTAAATGGGAATTTTCGAATTCGTAAAGGGAATTTTTAGCTTAACTCTCTAAATACTAAAATTCTATTGTTATAGGTACTTACATATGCTCAAAATGTGATGCAAAATTTAATAGTGATATAGCTTTAATATCTCATTTAAAGACCCATAAACCAGATAAAGAGAGAAGGTACAAATGCAGTTACAGTGGCTGTAAAAAAACTTTTAACTTCCCGCATCATTTGAAGCATCATGAACTAACTCATACAAATTCAAAACAACATTACTGCAAAATATGTGGAAAAGGTAATTATTAATTAGATTTTTTTATTTCAGGTCATATTCTTAAATTTATATGGTTTATTTGTATAATTTGTAAGTATTATTTTAACTTTTTATTAAGTTCTTGTTTATATATTATTACAAAAAGTTTGTACATAAAATTGTTTATGACAAACTTGATAAATAATAATTTTGCCCAATTGTTGTCATTTCAATACCCATTGGGGAGAATTATTTATTTACATTTTCACACTAGGTTAAATCAGTTTCCTAAAAGTACAGCATTGAGCTCTATCATTCAATATTGAATGGCTCAAATTTACAGACAGTGGAGGAACTGTTTGGACATTTTTAGATAGACATGTTTCAAATAATGCATAAAAATTGAAAAATAAATTATGATGTCACTACCTTGGCTAAAGATAGATTCTTGTTGATGTTGGCACAAGCGTGTATATCTAGGATACAGCTTAAAGCTAAAAAAATATATATTATTATAAGATTTTCCCCACATTTTGTTCTTAATGAACCTATCTTTTCAAATTCTTAATTGAAAAAAATTGTAATTCTTTTCGTTTTTCTAAGTTAGTATTCTTAATAAATTATTATACAAAACAAATATTTACGTATTTTCTTCATACATGAGTCATTGTATGACAAATTTTATTGTTCTACAATGCACACTTAACCATTAACGGTGTTATCAGAGTACAATGTCTAAATGTGGTTTTAGCATCCAATTTGCGTAATAGTAAATTATATGAATCAATAATAATTACTAATTTCATATTAAATAAATGTTTATTTTGTATAGTAATGTTATTATAATGTATATTTGTAGGAAACCATAGTATTAGTAAATATTATGTGTATTAGTTTTTTATTTTTATGATCAAACAACATAATTATATAAGTTTCGCTTTGAGTAAAGGATACAATAACATATAAATTAGTTCTTTTTAAATAGATTGCTTTCTGAGCAAAAAGCATAACATATATTATTAGTTTTTATTATTAATTAAGTGGAATGAAATACAGAAGAGAAAAATAAATGATGCTAAAAAAAGGTTAAATTGTCTTCTATAGGTCTTTTACTAATCTCTTTATATTAGACATTCTTAAATTTAGACATTTTTATTTGATATTTAAAGAATATGAGGCCAGTCGTGGTACAGAGGCACAAATGTGTGACTGTGAACGCGAAAAGTGGGGGGCGCGGGTTCGATTCTGGTTTCGAGGCACAGCACGGCGTTACGTTGGAACGTATTGAATGGTGGACCATTCGTGGACCATTTGAGGCATTACGTGTTGATTGGCGTAACTTAATGCCGCGTTTTACTTTCTTACCAGAATGAGGAAATATTTAATATTTTACTCTCATGAATCGTACCAACAATCGTCGTGTTTACTGTCGTCTGTAATGAAAAATAATAATAAATATTCTTTGATTTTATTTTCAGGTTTCATCCAGGCTCATCATTTAAAGTCTCACTCTAAGAGTCATGAGTCGGGACACCTGTTACCTTGCACAGTAACAGATTGTAATAAGAAGTTTGCTACAGAATATGCCAGAAAACGTCATTTGGTCACTCATTCTCAAAGTAATTGTATATTGTATATTGTTTTAATAATAATAATAACGTAAACTTGAGGCTGCCGTACCGTAATAGGACAGCGCGGGGTGCACAACGATAGTTATGGGTTCGGTCCCTATTTTCTCGGAACTATAGGAATCGTAATGTTCCACTAGTTATCAAATAGGTAAATGAATGAAAACGACATCTCAAGATCGATCTCAGACTTGAGTACGGCTTATAAATACGAGCCTAAGTTTTCTCTGCTCTGATTAACTCAAAAAATATATAAACGATGTGTAATAATACACTTTAATTAACACAGTTTTTCAACAAGCCAAATGTTATTTTTATTTTAAAAATTAGAGAAATGTTGAATGGTCTTATACAAATTACATGGAATTTTCTGTGTGTTTGTCAACTTGTGGCACTGTAACCTGAATTAATGCACCGATTTGAATGTGTTTTTTTTAAATAGAAAGCCTTGTTCATCTTGTTCTTACCTATGTTTTATGAAAATCGGATTAGTAGTTTAAGAGTTACAAGCACAGGTCAGGGATATTTTTTAATTTTAATTTTTGCTAGTTATAAAAATAAAAGCAAACATAAATGATCATTTCTTATTACTTTTAAATGATAATTTCTTTTTACTTTGTTATCTATCAAAATAACTGTCCATAATTATCCTGATATCTGAATAATGCTATAATTTTTTTCTTGTATTTTATAGAAAACAAATCTGAAGGCGATATTTCTACATATATTACTTGCAATATTCCCGAAAATTCTTTTAAAGGTAAGTTATATATCAAAAGCTATATTTTTTTAAATAATTTGTTAATTTATTATATTTATATAGGTGCAGGGCAGGCAGAGAGAAATTAGATATATAGCAATCCGTTTCTCACATTCCATCTAACCCAATGCAGATTTCTCTAATTGTTTTCAAAAAATATTATAAAAATTACCTCAGTGGCTATTGAACCTCATCATCATATTGTAATGTATAAGACATTACTTAGTAGATAATTAAAAAATATCTTTTATACAAATGGTTCTGTGATAAATATTGTCTTTCTATTTTTAGTATCAGGATTTATTTCTCATATAGCAGTTAATTAATTTAATTAGCTTCACGCTGTATCCCGCACATGGCAGGCTAGGCAGAAGGCACCTGGGAACTTACTGCACCACGACTGGCTTCTAATAGAATTGATAATCGCAATTTATTTACTTTATGACTACTTTCTTTCCACAACTACGTCTCTATGTATAGAGTAAGGTTTGGAGGCCTTTTTGTGTACCAAGTTATATTGACAACAATATCATTAAATTATATTCTGATAACAGCCCTTAAGGTATATCATTTACCCAGATAAATTGCATCTTGTATTTCTGAGGTTATCAACTATGTTGTGAAACTTTCATCATTGCAGGACTATTTTTCAACACAATGGTATTTTTAAATATTTATTATTATTAACCTATCAGATTAATGGATCCATCCAAAATCACAATAATGCTATTATATATATAAAATAAATGTATGCAATTTTTATAATATTGCAGAGACATCGTGTGATAATAAAGATCAAATACAAAATGTTACACCTCACGAAGAAAAATGTCAAGAAAAACCATTTGAGGATATAACTAAAGAAATAAAAGACGACAATGAATCGAACAACAATAATATTGATATTTTCAACAATTGCAAATCAGTTCTAGGAAAATGCATAGCTGATGGAGACACAAACTGTTTGTGCGCACAAATCAATGATGTCAACCATTTCTATGATTCCATGCTACCAAATGACAATTTTGAATCAAGTAAATTGAATAAAATGAGAATTTATGATGATATACTAAGCCAATCAGTTATAGAAAGTGATCATTTAAAAACAAACATATCAAATAAAGTGAAAATTTGTGATGTTATGCTTAACCAACCAGTAATGGCGAACAATAGTACATGTGAAGGCTGTGAATGTTCCAAAACTGAAAGAGATAATATTACAATACAACTGACAAAAGATGGTGCCATAAAAATTAAAGATACATTCGATTTTGATTTAGATTTTATTGGGAAAAAAGACAATGGTGATTTGAGTGCTTACGGTTGTAAAGCAGCGTTGGGTAGATGTATAGTGAGCGGTAGTGGTGATATAAGCGAGGAATGCTTATGCGCTAAAATGGCGATGGACGATCAAATCGCGCAAGAAATCGATGAAATAACACCTCAACCGAATGTGTCTTCGTAGTTTAGTATATATTATCTGTGATTTTTTTATGAAAAGTATTTTTTTAATAGATTATAATAAATTTATTTACAATATATTCAAGATAAACTGTTGTTTCATTTTCATTTCATTTAATAAGTAAACATAAATTACCTAAGCTTTAAAGAATAAAATTTCACAATAAAATTTATATGATTTGTACCAAATTTCTAAGTCAAGTTTTAATAAATGTTATATTATTTAAAAGTGAAAAGTAGAAATAAAAAGAGAGTTATTATTAACGTTATATTTATTTACAACATACTTCTTTACAGTTTCAACCATATTATACAAAATATATCTTAGTTAACAAGAACTACAATAAAAATTATTTTACAATCAGACATTCACTTCTGTATAGTATTACTAGGTAATATTGAATGCCACACCTTCAACTATCACAATAGGGCATTGATTATGTCATTCTTATTATAGTTTACTTTATTTTATTATTCTATGTTACAATTATACAGTTTTAAAATTTCAAAATATGTTGCCATAGACAATATACATATAATAAGTCTTTTTTTTAACCTACTATATTGAAATATCTCGTGTAATCTTTTATATATAATATTTTTACTTATTTTATGTACATTTTCTATGAGACCCAAGCATGTCAAATTTATGAAACGGGATTAAAATTATAAAATATACATTTATCTATGGTAACAATTTAAAAAAAGAATCTTCGGTCATGAAGATTGTATGTAGATTTAAAAAGATTAATACATTTTTGGCCGCGTATGTATCGTATATGTCGTAGAAGCAATAAATAAAATCCTCATGATGATTTACTTTTTCTAATTTGACTAGTCTAATATAAAACAAGTTATCAATAGTTATTTATATCTTTAGCATTAACAAACTTAGAACCATTTGGAATCTTAGCAAGAAATATACGTGAAAACTATGGACTCTTAAATCACAGGAAATGGGTGCTTCGTTGAAAGTTTTCAACAAATTAATTCAACATTTACAAAAATATTACAAAATTGAACTAAATAACAAACCTGATATTTCATCTGTAAGTTTAGTATGTAATTTTACTACGAAATCATAAAATCCATTAAACTTGAAATATTAAAATATTTTTGTTTGAAATTCGAATCACCCAATGTACAGTAATTATTATACCAATAAACTACGCTTCGTTAGTGTCTAAACTACTTACGTCTAATCTTCTATCGCTTTTTTTGGGTGAATCGCTTATAAAGTTAAGTTCTTGATTATCACCGCCATAATCTGATTTAATTTCTTTTCTTACTTCTTCTATTGGCACTACACTTAGAAAAGTATTGTCGTTATTATCGGTTTTAGGTTTTCCAGATAAAGTTTCATTTTCTAATTCGTTTTTGGGAATTTCAGCCGGTTTCCTAGTTGTGTCTAAGTCGTCCGTGTCTAATAAAAATGTTGAAATAGGCACGACTTTGTTAGACACTGTATTTTGTGGTTCTTCGCTTACTGGTGAAGAGGTCGTAGGATTATTTACTTCGGTAGTAGCTATTGAATTTACTTGGGGATTGCTGTTAGTGAACAACTGATTGAACATGTCGCTGTTAGCTGGTGTAGTAGCTTCTTGTGATTGTATTACAGTGGGTTCATCTGGTTTTTCGGTTTCAGCATTGTTAACTATCTTATCGTGGATGTGTTCTTCGTTATCGTTTTGTGTTTCGTTTAAGTTTGTAGGCTCATTAATACCGTGGCCTTCTTGTAATTTCTTCACGAGGCTTTTATTATTCTCCACTTCTGGTAAGAACGGATTCATCTCTGTTTCGTGATCCTCGAAATCTTGAACGCTCGCAGGTTTAGAAGTGATAAAAGACTCATTGTCGTTAGGACTAGATATTTCGTATATCGTTACGTTTAGATTATTTATTTGTGTTGAATTTTGAGAGTTTGTGTTGATTTCGGATGGATTTTTTTGATCATTTTCTCCTACACTAGACACGGTTGTTGGAGGCATTGTCGTTGAAGTATTCACGTTATCATTTACTTTTAGCTCTTCTTCCATTCTAGGTTCGTTAGTTATTGGAACTACATTTTCTGGTTCAATATCTTCCCAGACAGGAGCTGGATGTGCTGAGCTTTCAGTGTTAACATTCATTTCATTTACATTTTTCTCTGCGATCTTGTATATATATTGACTTACAGTTGTTGTTTCGAGCTTATTTATATTAGAATTTAATGCTGGAACATCATGCACGCTGTTGCTTGCATTTTCATCAGAATTTTCCACTTGACTGTTCACTCGTTTCACTCTAGCTTCATCATTATCATAGTCATGAGACATACTATACATTTCGTCACTTTGGTCCATCTTTTTCGTGTTAGATTCCATATTATTTAAATAGTCGGGCTCAAAATCATCTTTACTAACTCCACTACCCATTATTTCATCTATTTTAGAAGATG
The DNA here is from genome assembly GCA_013421005.1 of Heliconius erato x Heliconius himera. Classification (NCBI taxonomy): domain Eukaryota; kingdom Metazoa; phylum Arthropoda; class Insecta; order Lepidoptera; family Nymphalidae; genus Heliconius; species Heliconius erato x Heliconius himera. The sequence continues at coordinate 41,217 of JAATLQ010037237.1, read as the reverse complement.
GTGTTTCTGTAGTCTCAACTTGATCTTTTTTCATAGCATCATCTAAATTTATTTCTGTCACTGATTCAGAAAGCCAGTCAGAGTCTGTTGTAGTTTCAGTCACATCTTTAAAATTATTCGATTCTGTTACATCATTACTATTGTTTTCTTCGTTTGTTATGGCTTTAGAGGACCGATTATAAAGCATATTGATAGTGTCAAAGGTCACATCTGAATTTTCACTTGGCATGTCATCTTTGTTATCAGAGATTGATTTGGATGTTGTGGGGTCTAGCGCTATAACAAGTTTCTGTTCATCATCATAATTTTGTACTTGTTCACTTAATGAGTGCATGTTTGTCTGCCCTTCTGTAGTTGTTAGAAGTTCCGTTTTCTCGTTGATCGATACGGGATTTTGCACATTTGAGTTCACAATAACTTTGTTTTCATTATTGGCTTGCGTACTAGTCATATATTCATTGTTGCTTATCACTAATTGATTTAACTTAGATTCATCTTCATTTTGTTCATTTACTTTGGTCATTAAAATATTAACTGTAGTAGCTTCGGCAGCGTCTTTATTTTCATCAGGCTGCATGTTGTTTTGTCCAGATGGTACAAATACAGGTATTTGTGGCAATTCTTCCATCATGGTAGTACTTTCAGGTTGCGGCATTTCATTATTTTTCTGAATCATATCAAATGTTATATCTCCATTGTCATTTGTTCTATCTGTAGTATCTGCAGCAGGAAAATTATTAAATGATTTTGACGATCTCTGCTCTGATTTGTCAAGGAACTCGCTTTGCGATTGAGCATTTTCATTACTAATTGAGGTTGTATCCATATTTGATGGAATAACGTTTAAATTGTTGTCATTATCTACTTGGAGCCAATCGTCATCTGTAGTATTTTCTTTCTCTTGATTATTTGCTTGCATTATTGATACCATTTCACGTTTCAATTCGTCTGATGGTTCATTTACTGTATTTGGCTCTGAAATTGGCATGTTCATTGTTGTTGTAGCTAACGGACCTTCTATATCACTTTTTTGTGTGTCACTCTCAGGTTGTGAAGCTTGGAAAGATTCCGAAGTAGTGTGAATGCCCATTAAACTGTTTAAGTCAAATGTCGGATGATCAATTATAGGTTTGGGAGTTGTAGTCATTTCGTCTTGCTTTCCCTCTTCTCCTTGAGACATTAATTCAGGACTGGGCATAGTTGTCTGTTGTATGTCTGGATTAATTGTGGTTAGCTGTGGAGCTATAAAAACTTCCCCAGATTCTTCTTTAGTTTCAGGCTTCTGTATTTCAGAGTTTGGCATTGCTTCCATTTCTGGTCTTGGCTCAGCTGTGGATTCCGGTTCGGAACTTGCTACAGCTGTTGGTTCAGGTTCGGGTTTAGGTTCTGCTATTAGCTCGGGATCAGAATTTGATTCTGCTGTTGGTTGCGGTTCTGGTTTTGGCTCAGGTACTGCTGTTGCCTCTTCTGAAGCTTCAGGTTCAGATGTAGGTTCGGGTTCTGGTTTTGGTTCAGCTGGTGTTAATTCAGGTTCCGATTGTGGTTCACCTGGCGTAGGTTCAGGTTGTGGTTCTGCAGCGGGTGTAGGTTCTGGTTGTGGTTCAGCAGCTGGTTCAGCAGCTGGTTCAGGTTCGGGTTGAGGTTCAGATTTTGGTTCATTTTCAGAACCAGGTTCTGGTTCAGGCTGAGGTTCTATTATTGGTACTGTTTGTGCTTCTGTAGATTCAGATTCCGGTTTTGGTTCAACTGTTGGTTGGAGCTTTGCTTCCTCTTCCGAAGATTGTGGCATTTCAGTAGGTTCACTAGATACAGGTTCCGGTTGTGGTTCAGGTGCAGGTTCTGGCTGGGGTTCAGGTTGAGGTTCAGGTTGTGGTTCAGGTTGGGGTTCAGGTTGTGGTTCAGGTTGGGGTTCAGGTTCGGGTTCAGGTTGGGGTTCAGGTTGGGGTTCAGGTTGGGGTTCAGGTTGGGGTTCAGGTTGAGGTTCAGGTTGAGGTTCAGGTTCAGGTTCAGGCTCAGGTTTCGAGTCATCTGCATGTGAATGACCAAAGATATGGGAGAAATTCATATCAGGGTCATTTTCAGTCGTCGTTTCCGGAGTGTTATGAGCTTTATCTTTCCAATCAAATTCATTTTCTCTTGAGTTTTCGTTATCAGCTTGATTTGTTTCGGAAATGTTGCCATTAGCTAACAATAATACACACTTCTTAGGATCATTTGGGTCCAGAACTTGTCCGTGAGGACAAATGCAAGCGAAATCGAGAGTGGAATCGTCGAATTCGCATTTATATTCACAATCGTTGTTATTTACTTTGCATAAGTCAAGGACAGCTCTTGTTTTAGTATTTTCCTCGGCTACATGATATACGCTGATCATTCTGTTGTTAGTATCAAGATAACTATCGAGGTTTGTTTGAAGTGATTTTGATGTGAGAAGTTCTTCGTTATTTTCGGTTTCGTGTTTTGGTATCCAATGAATTCTGTAGGTGACAATGATAGATCCGTTTCTGAAAAAGATAAAATTATTTTGTTAGTAAATATTATAACTATGAAACAATTAGGCAAGGTTGATTTTTTTGTTAAATTTCATATTTTAAACAATTTTGTAAATCACTTATGTTGCTTTTTGTTTATAAAAAAAATTAAATCAGCTTCACGCTGTATCCCCCATACAGCAGGGTAGGCAGAGGGAACCTAGTGTTAAGACACTCGATTCCCCACTTTCTGCCGAATTCTGGAGGCATTGCGTGTTGAGTGGCAGAACTCAACGCCGCGCTTAACCTCGACACCAGAGCGAAGAAATGGAAATATAAATTTAAGTAAATATTTCATCTCCTCGAGTGGGGATCGAACCCACAACCAGTCGGTTTTACAGTCACGCCTCGTGCCGCTGCGCCACGACTGGCCTCGCTTTCTGTTTATCTTAATAATATTTGAAGTAATTCTTCCAAGTGTTTTGGGGTTGGCTAACAGTTACCTTTTGAAAAGTACAAAAGAATAAAGCTACTAAAAATGTTGTTAGGAAAATATATACCTTATCTGAACAACTTCAACCATTATCTCATTGTCACCATTTTCCATACTGTTTCTATTAAATAGCGCATGTTTCAATGCATCTGTGAAAGTAGATGTAAATTCTCTATATTCTTCGCTCTCTGGGTCTTCGAAAGCTGCTACGAATATTTCATTGTCAATCCTGAGTTCGCCTTCCACTGTTCTTGGTACTGGAAAGTAGAATAACAAAAAAATTAAAAATATGTTTTTTTATTTTTTATATACAAAAAATCCCTATACGGAATAGACAAACATGAAACAAAAAAGCTAGTCATATGTCCCTACTCTCTTCACTTTATACCTACACAAAAAGAAATCTCTCTCTCAAAACGTGGCGTAGAGATCAGTCACTACGCAATGTTCCCGACGGAAAATATAAAACTGAATTTCCCTAAGTTCATCTCTATATAATATAAATTTATTTATTTATTTATTTATTTACTTTTCTATGCGGGATAAAACATGAAGCAGTAAAAAATATATATTCAGTGTACTCACCATACATAGACATATCATCAGATTCGTCAGACACCAGCGAAGGGTTCCGTGCTTCATCGTTTTGTGTTTCCGGCATGTACTGCGGGGGTGTGGTCTGATCACTGTGGTCGTGGTCGTCGTGGTGGTGGTCGTGGTCGTGGTCGTGGTGATGACCACTTGCGATACCGCCAAACGCGCGCGCGGAGCTTACCGACGCGTTGTACTGTTCGAGAGGTGTAGGCGAGTTACTAAAGAGGATGCCAGCTGGAAAAATAGAAATAGATTTTTAGATATTTTTGGTACTTACCTACTAACGACATTATAGCGACAAATTTGTTGGCTTTTAAAGACAGGTTAGGTTAGAAACATAAAAATAACTAATACCTTTTTAAGTATAAAAAGAGCCAAGCCAAGGTCGCATTAGCACCTACATACGTACCGATATTTTTATATAGTATTTTAAGATTGTTCTTCGATCGAATCTTTTTAAGGCATGAAACTTTCAATATATTTTTGTAAGCATACTAATTACTAAATTTAGAAACTTTAGCTTAATAGATATTCTATGAATAATCACGTTTATTGTTTCGACATACAAATAAAAAGAGAGCGTTGCGAAACAACAATCGCCTTTATCTTCTGGAATACATTTTATATAAAATTATTTAATTAAGAGGAATACGTTAGTTGATAATATTATTAATTTGAAAATTTATGACATTGTTTGGAATAAAAAAAGACGAATAAAAAAATAATATATAATATAACTTTTATAATTTTAGGCAAAAAAGCATTTCGTTTTTCACATTCCGTAATCAAACTGACACAGCGTACATATACCTTTTAAGAATCTTAATTTACATTAAATTATAAAATGAAAATATTGAAAAAAAGTTATAATTCTTTTGACAGGATTTTCACCTACTGTTTACTTACTAAGTAAAATTTGTTCATATAAATCTTTCCTCACACAAAATATCTCGTAAATATTCAATGTTATATTTATTCATAGCTTTTAGTCAGCTATATACGAATAAAGCCATAAAAATAGGTTTTAAATTACATGTTTTATATTAATCTCTACTTTCTCTATTTAAACATGATCTGATGTAAGCAAATCTAACTATGTCACATTGCAGACAAAATGCCTTAGGCGTTATAGAGCGTATCTAGGCTGTATTAACGCTTGAATAAAGATATTGCGAGAAACTTTCTTGATAGACTAGTTTTAATTGAATAAAATAAAATAAATAAATAAATAAATCATATTCACGTTGTAACCCGCACACAGCAGCAGCTGCAGCAGGGTGAGCAGAGGGAACCTAGTGTTAAGACACTCCGTTCCACACTTTCCGCCGAATTTTGCAGGCATTGCGTCCTGAGTGGAGGAATTCAACGCCGCGCTTTGCCTTGACACCAGAGCGATAAATGGAAATGTAAATTTAAATAAATATTTCATTTCCTCGAGTGGGGATCGAACCCACAACCAGTCGCATTTACAGTCACACTTTGTGCCTCTGCGCCACGGCCGGCTTTAAGGCTTCATACATCTAATTAATCTTAAAGTGGTTATAAAAAATCAGAAATTGATAAACAGCCACCACCGATCATCACTATAATAAAATTATAAATAAAGATTCTTTTTACTTTTTTAAGAAAAACTAGAAACTAGACCATTTTCTAAAATAGGATAATGTTAAAGTGTAATTCAAGAAGCCTAAAAAAATAGCCTTTTAGAAACAAGCTTTCCAAACAACAGAATAAATTGAACTTAAAATAAATATTTAGGATTCAACATATTTATTGCTACATGTCAATAATATAATCATTAAAAAAAATATTTAGTCTAAAACCTTATATTAAAAAAAATCTCCCCGGCGGGGAATCGAACCCCGGTCTCCCGCGTGACAGGCGGGGATACTTACCACTATACTACCGAGGATATGTATACAAATGCTACAATTTTCACTTATTATTGTATACGATTATAAATTAATATAGCGTCAAAGATAAGATAACATATTGCAAAAAGCCGATTTATGCTAAGAAATAAAATAATCCAAACTTGCCAAAATATGTTGTGATTTGTTTTATGTAAAATTAATATTTGTTCGGTTTGACGTAGTACGTGACGAGTATAGTGTAGGTATTCGAAGAATAATTAAATAAATTAAATAAAATGGACTTTTAAAAAATCTGCAGAGAAGGATTCCGGTAGGTACTTTGCTTTAGGTCATTTCCTTTGGCGTTTCGTAAAAGAAAAGCATTTTTTAGCTTCACGTTGTATCCCGCACGTAGCAGGGAAGGTAGAGAGAACCTAGTCTTAAGGGAGAATGGACCTAGCCTTTAGACACTCTGTTCCCTACTTTCTGTTAATTTTTTTAGGCATTGTGTATTGAATTAAAGGAAAATATTAAGTATTTCATTTCCTCGAGTAGAAATCGAACCCACAATCTGTCGCATTTACAGTCACACGCTTTTGCTTCTGCGCCACGATTGGCCCATAAGTTTTTTATGAATACGCAACTCAACACACAATGCCTTCAGAATTCAGCAGGGTTCGGGCGGCAAAATGGGAAACGGAGTGTCTTAACACTAGGTTCCCTCTGCCTACTCTGCTGTGTTCGGGATACAGCGTGAAGCTTAAAAAGAAATATTTATGATGTAAAAGTTGACATTTTACTTACTTGCTGCTAAGACAATGAGTGCGACGATGGCCGCTACGATTAGTCCTAATAATGTCCAGCACAAGGGCCGCTTACAACCTCCCTTTTCACCGCGTTTGTCAGCTGTCACGTAGAGCTTCTCACCTCTGAAAATACAAACAATTTAAATAAATAAATAAATCTCTATTTCCAGAATAAAAACTCCAATTAATTGTTAATTGGAATTAATTTAATCCACGTAAGCATGGATACAATTATTAGATAGTGTGATATATTATAGATTTTTCTTTTTAATTTATTTTTAATGTCGTTCAAACAAACAAGTTTTAGTAGGTACTTGTAGGTAAGACAAATATCCAGTTTCAATCATCATTATACGCTTTTATTACTTATACCTACTCGTAAGAGAAACTAAAGATCTTTTTTATTACCAATAATACATACTTATTCAAATAAAACAAAAAAATATAAAAAAAAGTAGCTAAAATGTTGTCATAAGTTATGAAAATACTATATTTAAGTATGCTTTAAAAAGATCAAGCTCCATAATGAACATTAAAAGCTTAAAACGACAAGAATTAAAAAAATACAATTTTCAATATATATAACATACAATTTTTCTTGAAAAATGAATAAACCTATTTGATATTATATTAAAATTCATAATCCAAAATGATAATTCAAGTAAATTATAGATATACATTACAGAATATAAACATACTGTTCAACCAATATTTCTCGTGGTCGATTTTTTATTAGAAGTCCACTAGTTTCACCCGGTGCTACATCCATTTTTGACACAACAATACTAATATAGAACTTTAAATATATTTATAATACTTGCAATTTATAATATTTTATAGTAACAACTACTAACATACGAGAAAATATAAAATCTTTAACAAAAACAAACTACAATTTCGTCTAAATTAACAAAATTTACTGTCGCATTATAGTATTTACTCTAGTTTCGATTTTTAACGTCATCTATAAAAATGCTTTGCGGGCATTTCTTTTATTTATATGAAACGAAATCATAGTACAATGTGATAAGGTATGGATTTCATATAAACTATCATTTTTGATGACAAAACTGTATAGACATCCGCCGACTATAGTAATACACCTATACAAATAAATACACGCCAGGGATACTTGGAGATTGCATTATGGTCTTATAACAATATTAAAAATATAAAGATGTCGTTAGAATATAGAATATATGCTTTTCTTTTTTATTTTCTTTTTATCTTTTTCTTTGTAAGTCAGGCAGAATGTTGTGTAACAATCGCCTTTATCTTTTAGAACCCTATCCTAATCATAAAAACTTGAAAATATCTAATTAATAGGAATATGTTAGTTAACAATATTATTAATTTAAATATTCCTTACATTGTTTGGAATATCAAAAAAAATAACGTTTATATTCATAGACAAAAAAAACACTTTGATTTTCACTTTCATACAGCGTATGAAACCTATACCTATACCTATTGAGTTAATCTTAATTTCAATATAACGAAAGAAATTGGTATAATTATTATACCAATTTCTAAAATGATACTTATAACTTATAAGGATTTACTTCAAGCTAAAATTATTCATTACCTCTTGAAATCAGTGGGTTAGATTCCCACTCTAGGGAATGAAATATTTAATATTCATATTGACCCGCTCTGGTAACGACCCAGCCCGGCGTTGAGTTCCGCCACTCAACATGCATTGCCATGTATACATTTCATCTTTCCCTCAACCTACAGCGTGAGATAAAAACTCTAGAAAAGCTCGAAGTCACAGCTTTTTCTCAAGTTAGCTTATGACTTTCAATGAGAATACACTGGCATACACTGTTGTTATTATGTAGCTGTAACCAGGTATGGAGCGAGGTCGTTGCCCCCCGCTTTGTCCTGCGGCTCTTTCATACGGTATGTTGTAAAGGCACAGGAACTTAGGTTTCGATGAGGGACTATATAATTTTAGACCTTGTGATGAGGCCTTTGTATTTAGAGCTTTACTCTTTATAAATAAAGCTTCCCTTCTGATGTAAAAAATGGAAAACAGATAATATATTCGGATGCCAGTCGTAGCGCAGGAGCGCTATTAGCGGGTTAGATTCCCACTCGAGGAATCCACTCGATACGACGCAAACGTATAGTTGAGTTCTCATTCAATACGAAATGCCTTCAGAATTCGGCGGAAAGTAGAGAGCGGAGTGTCTTACCACTTATATCATGAAGGATATACGGAAACAGCGTGAGGCTAATATAAGATATACTTTGTAAGTAAGTAGTTCCCCACTTTCCGCCGGGTTCTGGGGGCATTGTGTGTTGAGTAGCGGAACTCAACGCCGCGCTTATACAACAACATTTATATAATTAATATTTCAAATTCACGATGTATATGATTCGTCCTGCGCTTATACGGCAACTTACAAAGAAACTGAATAGGGTATGTTTTATTTAGTTTTACGTGACTTTCTGTTTAGATCTCCTGTGGTGGCTGACTTGGTTACTAATTAAAAGTAAAAATTAGTAGTACGACAACTGAAGGAAGCAACTTGTACTATGTATAGTCAAATGGGGAAACATTAGAAGATTTATTTATGATGGTAATATTCTTTATTCTATTTTAAAGAACGGTACGGTGGGAACGGAGTGCCTTAACACTAGGTTCCCTCTGCATACCTACTACGGCTAAAATAATAAAAGCTTCTTGTTTAATGGGGGTAAGCAAGAAGAGCTTAACGAAATAACTCCGTTATCCAGATTCTTAGACTTATAAATATGCTATGCTTCTATTATTACAGGCACTGCGTGTTAATTATTGCATTTAAATTTCATCAGGCTAAAGTGATTAGCGAAATAAAAATATATTTATGAATTCGAATTCTCAACCATCGTGAGTATTTTAACATATTTTAATTGAATCACATTGTCCTTGTTTAATAGCATATTTTTAGTTTTATTTATAATGTGTTTTTTCAGCTTCACGTTATACTCCACATATGCAGCAATGTAGCATATTGTTAAGACATTTTACTTTCTGCCGAATTCTGGAGGCATTGTGTGCAAAGTGGCGGAACTCAACACCGCACTTTCCCTCAACACTATTTTATTTCCTCGAATAGGAGTCGATCCCACAATCAGTCACGTTTACAGTCACAATTTTAATGCTGTAATTCAAACAAAAAATATTAATTAAAAATTGAAAATTGTTATAATTACCATATTATATTATTATGTGTTTAGGAAGCTACAAGTTTCTAATGACATTTGTATCCGTATAAAATGTAAGCGAGTCTTCTTAATAGTTTTGAACACGCAAATCGGATTTGGTGGATATATTTTTGTTTAATCAGTAGTTAGTAGTGAGCATCATTTAAGTCTAAACAAAAATAGGTATAGATATAATTATTAAATTATCTTATACAGTATTAAAATCAAATCAAATCCATTTCACACTGTATCCCACACACATCAGCGAAGGCAGAGGGAACCTCTAGTGTTAAGACACTCCGTTCCCCACTTTCCCCTGAGTCTGAAGGAATTCCGTGTTGAGTGGCGGAACTCAGTGCCTCGCTTTGCATCGAAACCAGAGCGAAGAAATGAAAATATAAATGTAAATAAATGTTTCACTTCCTCGAGTGGCGATCAAACCCACAGCCAGTCGATTTTACAGTCACTCTTTGTGCCCCTACGCCACGACTGGCCTCATACAGTATTATTAAATTAAATTAAATTAAATCAGCTTCATGCTGTATTCCGCACACAGCAGGGTAGGCAGAGGGAACCTAGTGTTAAGACACTCCCGTTCCCCACTTTCTGCCGAATTCTGGAGGCATTGCGTGTTGAGTGGCAGAACTCAACGCCGGGCTTAACCTCATTTCAGTTGATTAATATTATTTTTACTAAAAATATTTAATAAGATGAACTATACATATACTAGCGGCCTATTCGCGGCTTCGCCCGCATACCACATATAATTATTTTATTATACTGTATTTGCCATAAGATAATCAATATAAATTATATATTAATCAATATAAATTAAAAATTAAAAATTAAATTAGCTTCACGCTGTATCCCGCACACAGCAGGGTAGGCAGAGGGAACCTAGTGTTAAGACACTCCGTTCCCCACTTTCTGCCGAATTCTGGAGGCATTGCGTGTTGAGTGGCAGAATTCAACGCCGCGCTTAACCTCGACACCAGAGCGAAGAAATGGAAATATAAATTTAAGTAAATATTTCATCTCCTCGAGTGGGGATCGAACCCACAACCAGTCGGTTTT
>JAATLQ010037237.1:17949-30634 GCA_013421005.1 Heliconius erato x Heliconius himera | reverse complement strand
AATTATACATTAAAATTAAATAATTTTGAGAAAGTGCCAGCACTACATGGCTGCTTGCGAGGACAAAATCTGGGCGCCCCCTGCAGGACTCGTGCCAATACATACGGGCGTAAACGGAGCGTTGAATTATTTTAAATTTAAATTTTCTCAAAAAGTATATGTAACTATAAATATATGTAAGAATTGGTCAAGTAAGTATTTATTCGTCATTTTTTATCATCGTAATAAAACAGGATAAGTGTGAATTAAGGCGACAAAAAAAGTTAAGTTCTTAAAGTGTGTTCCTGGAATATTTATTGTATCCTGGTCTTGGTGATGGTTACAAAAAGTAGCGTAGATTTCCCTCCATTACTCTGGGACTCGATTTAAGTCTCTATTCTCTACTTACAAATTTAAAAATATCCTTCACTCAAATAGACTTTTGCAAGCACTTTGAATTATTTTATGAACATAAATTAAATTTTATAATATGAAATATAGGAAACTTGTAATAAAATACAAATATTTAATTTTTTATATCTTTAATTCGGTATTAGTAAGTAAATGAATTAAAAAAAACCGGACAAGTGCGAGTCGGGTTCACCCACCGAGGGTTTTGGTACAGAAATTGGAGGCCTCGAACTTTTTCAAGCTTAGCTTAGCCAGAGTTACCAATTTACCAAATTTTAATTTTTATACGAAATTTTGCCCTTTTAATATTATTATTTATAGGATTTAACTACAAATCTATACTTTTCACATTTTTTTCTGAACTAGTACTAGCTATAGCTGCAAGGTGCCAAATTTCATAATTCTAGGGCAACCGGAAGAACCCTATGAATTTTGATTCCCTTTACGTGCGATATAAACGACCATATCTTCTTTTTCTTAATAAATGTAGAAATACGAGTATATGGTTGGAATTTCGACTCGATATCTCCAAGCGTAAAGGTACGGAACCCTAATAATATCTTAAGAACAATAATTATTATTTCCTTTTCAATTTCCTGTAATTTTTGAAAACAACACTTTTTGTTCTAATACTTCCTTCCTGATATCTAGTTTAATTGGTTTCAATAATTGCTCAACAATTAAGATAGAATCATTGTAAAAATATAATTAAATTGCATTTATTACATGTTTTTAACAAATTTAATAACTAATTAAACTTGACGTTGTAATATTCAGTTATTTTATTTAATTTAATTTTCAGCTTTACGTTATACCCGACACCTATCAGGGTTAGGCACGGAGAATCTGGTGTTAAGACACTGTTTTCGGCGTTTCGCCCGAAATATTCCGTATTGAGTAGCGGACTCAACGTCGCTATTTCTCTCGATAGAGCAAAGAAATAATTAATTTCTCCGAGTGGGGATTAAACCTAAAACCATAGCAGTTTTGCAAGATGTAAAAACTGAGTAATTATCTCAGTTTTCACATTATGCTTTACGTTGTGTCAAGTAAATAATTTTTCGGGTTAAATGGTCAAACCACAGAAGAAGAAGCCTATTTTTAAGACATTCCGCTCCTCACTTCGTGCCGCATTTCGAGACATTGCGTGTTGAATGAAGGAACTCAGTCTGGGATTTGTTTTGATTAAAAAATTATTGCAACTTTTCAATTACATCTATATTGGATATAATTACTTTTATATCTAGAATTCGAACTCAACATCAAACACAATCAGATATATTGAGACTACGTCACGACGTCGTACAAGTAGTTAAAATATTTTTAATGAAACTTAGATGGTATCTATAATAATAATAATCATTCCGTTTAATACAAACATAACAACATATCTATGTTAAAAGAAAATTTAAATAACAATGATGGTTATATCTAACGGGACAACGGGACATCCTTTTTTAATTTGAAATTTTATTATTTTTAAGTATTGTATGAGAAATGTATTATATGTATATATGTACATTTGACTTTTTCATGTTTATTTTCGTTTTTTTTTGTGTACCATTTCAAGAGCTTATGGCTTTTCGTTTTCTTAGTGGAATGTTCGTGTTTTTTATGGGTGGCTTTTGCTTTTTTTCGTTTTGTCACTGGTTTATTCTTCTTTTCTATTCGGCTTTACGGATGTGGCTAGCAGTATAATAAAAAATGTATAGAGATTTCATTTTATGTTTTTAGGTATAATTGACAAATATTTTGCTTTCATTTTCTACTTCATCTGGTTATTTTTTGACAAAGGTGTACCACGACAATCGCAGCGAAACGTGATTCAACCAACTAAATTTACATGCCATTTTGAAAAACGGGACGTTGGTACGTCCCGGTGCCATTTTTGCCGTGAAACCGGGACATACAAGCAAAAAACGGGATGGTCCCGTTCAAAACGGGACGTCTGGTCACGCTAGTTATATCGCATATAAAAATTTGAGGCCTTCATTGACCAAGTATCTGAGATTTATGAATGAGATCTTAGACTTGTGCAATGGCGGGCCGATGTCATCTCATATGGAAGTATTAACCATCAGTTACGGTGTTTTGTAAACGTTGTAAATCTGTCTTTCTGTATGTCAATGGAACAGCGATTCTAATAAGGATGTCTGCTTGTCAACCGTCCATCTAGGATATGTTGTAATATTTAAATGCTCTAATCATAATATTAAGCATTAGTTTTGGTTATTTTATGGTATTTTTATTGTTATACAGTTCTTTACTATTAAAGTGTGATAAAATCTAAAAGTGTCCATGCGACGTCGGTTTTCATTTAAAATCCTTTTTTTTAAGTTTTCACCACTTACTTCTTTTTGTTGAAATAATAATAAAATTCCTAATATAGAAACGTCAAATCAAAAATCGATTAGACGTGACGATATTTGGTCAACCTATAATTACACACACATCTCAATCCTACTCGAAGGCATAATAAATAAATAAATTAGCTTCACGCTGTATTCCGCACACTGCAGGGTAGGCAGAGGGAACCTAGTGGAATTCTGGAGGCATTGCGTGAGGAACTATCAAGACAAAATAAAATTTTGTTTCTTATCAAATAATACCTTACAAAATAAAATTTAGAGCTGAGCTAGTGATGTACTAGCACTAATATAATTTTTGCCATCACACAGAAGATAAATTAAAATAAAAAAAAAATACTGTAATAGGTAAACCCATGTATGACTCATATAAGTAAAAAAATCTACATGAATATAAATTGAACGAGGTTAGAATGTTTAAGAGTCTTTGAGTCGTCAGCCCGCATTGTGGTCTAGACGTATTGTTTTGAATTTCTTTCAGTGTTGCTTTTGTTTTGTTTCTGACCGACAATATGAATATGTAACGGCTTTCTCGATACGAGATAATAGCTTGGGTCATCCTCACACGGTGATATGCTCCATTGGTTGTGATTTATCAATAGATATAGATAGATATATAGAAATAATATTAAACTGAGTAAATGTTATATAGGCACAGATACTAAAATTGCATTCTTTCCCAAATCAAATAGTAGAATTCGTTTGATAATTTTTATGTCTCATGCCTGTTAGTCACTTAGTGAATGATTTAAAAGTTTAATATACATATATAGAATAAAAGATATCTCAATTATGTAAAGCAATATTATGGCCGAGGCCAGTCGTAGCGCAGGGGCACAAAGTGTGACTGTAAAAACGACTGGTTGTGGGTTCGATCCTCATTCGAGTTGAAATATTTACTTAAATTTATATTTCCATTTCTTCGCTCTGGCAAGTGTGTATTCAAAGGGCGGCGTTGAGTTCTGCCACACAACACGCAATGCCTCCAGAATCTGGCAGAAAGTGAGGAACGGAGTGTCTTAACACTAGGTTTCCTTTGCCTACCCTGCTGTGAGCGGGATACAGCGTGAAGCTGAATAAAAAAATATATTATTCAAATTTGAAAGCCAATCACAAACTATTTAATAATACTTATACTCGATTTTTCATTATAGAGTATTTTTTAATTTTCAAAATGTTTTAAAAAAATGAAATGATTTATTGCAATAGATGATCGCCGCCTTACACACGAGATGTTTACAACTATTTTGGTACATATCTTCTGCTTAAAAACTTTCTGCCGGATTTTAAAAACAATCGTATAGTTTCTTAAACTTGGTTATGGTTTCAGCGCGTGACATGAAATTTTAAAACGGTAATTGTGAACAGTGTGTGAACAATAAAATCTTTTTATAGTGTCTAATGTCTAAAGAGTTAGACATTAGACACTATAAAAAGATTTTATTGTTAGACATTAGACATTATACCTTGCAATTTTTTTGCTGTTTTCTAATAGAAAAGCAAAACATAAAAATTGCCAAGTTTATCGTAGAATCATTTAATGATATTAAAAAATATTCCATAAAATTATGTTAATTAAAATGTTAACTCAATCAAGGCTTTTTTTAAATGGAAAATTTATTGTATCAATATTTATTAGTCTTAAAAAGAATATTTAAAAATTAAGTTACAAATCTTTTCCCTTGTGACTTCTAGCCACATGGCTATATAATATCAAAAAATCAAAATCAAATCAAATCAGCTTCACGTTGTATCCCGCACACAGCAGGATAGGCAGAGGGAACCTAGTGTTAAGACACTTCGTTCCCCACTTTCCGCCAAGTTCTATTAAATAATATGGTGGCGATAATGATAATGTATAGAGATACAAAGCCCCAAGAATATGACATCATCGTGGCACAGTTGGCCAGAGCCTAATTGCGTTATGGGTTCTATTTATGAACCACTCAGATAGCAAGCATGTAATTAAGATGTTTACGGTTCTAAAATAGAATAAGACTAATTGCGGCGATGTTTTTCGCTACTTGATTTAGAGATTTATGTTTTGGCGGATAGCGGAGAACGAAATGATTTATAGTTTTTTTGGGTTCACGGTGTATTCCGCACATAGAAGGGGTAGGCAGAGGGAACATAGTTCCCCACTTTCCACCAAATTCACCGGACGCGCCCAGTTTTTCTTCGTTACCCAGAGTAAAGAAATGAAAATATTATATATTTCATTACTCCGAGTGGTACCCACAACTATCGCGTTTAGTACCACGCTTGTGCCCCTGCACCACGACGGTCTCACCTACCTACCCCTAAATAAGACATAAGTATTATATACAAGCAAGATAAAAATTAAAAGAAAAAAAAACAAGATAGAACAATCGTACAAATAACTCTAGATTTGAAGAAATGTATAAGTTTTAGTATAACGTCATTCCACTCTAATCGCTACTAATTAGTTACTTAAGTAGTCACAAGTAATTAGGCTTGATAACATTTTACATTTATCATTTACTTATTTACTTTAACTTCTTATAGATACTTAGCAACATATTGAAAATTTAAAAAAAATCTAAAAAGCTTAGTGCTTTTTGAAACTTAAAATGTAATACAAACCAAAATTTACAGTTTCTTATAAGAGAGTCTAATCTACGGTAAGGATATTATGATTATAAAACTATAGTTGTCATATTTTAATCCGTATACATAATTATATTAAATCAACATAATAACGCCAGTCGTGGTGCAGGGCACAAAATGTGACTGTAAAATCGACTGGTTGTGGGTTCGATCACTCGACGAAGTGAAATATTAATTTCAATTTATATTTTTATTCTTCGCTCTGGGGTCCAAGCAAAGACTGGCATTGAGTTAACACGCAATTCCTTCAGGCGTCGGTGGAAAGTAGATAACGAAGTGTCTTAACACTTAGGTTTTCTCCGCCTACCCACCTGTGTGCGGGATACAGCGTGAAGCTGATTTAGATTTTTATCATAACAACGACCATATTTTAGTATTGGGGTCAGTCGTGATGCAGAGGCGCTAGTGTGTAGCTGTAAAGGTGACAGGCTGTGGGTTCGGTTCCCATTCAAGGAAATGAAATATTATTATTATTTTCATTTCCTCGCTTTGGTAACGAGGCAAAGCGCGACATTGAGTTCTGCCACTCAATACGTAATGCCATTAGAATTCGGCGGAAACTGGGGCACGGTAGTGTCTTAATGGGGACGGACTGTCTTAGCACTAGGTACCCAGGTACCTTCTGCCTACCCTGTTATTAGCCCTGATACTCGATAAGCTAAAATAAAGTAGAAAATATTTTGCCTACAAATATTTAAAAAATTATATTAAAAGTCAAGTACCCATAGATTGATTGATAGGCGAGGCTCATTTTACAAAAAATAGTCGAGTCTAAGTATAGCCTTAAGTCAAATCTAATTTATTTATAGCTTTTGTTTTCGCTCGAACAACTTGATTCTATGTGAAGTTGCTTTTAATATTCACCACAGAATGTTGAACACGCGTGTGTTACGGCGGCGTTTTGAATTTAGCTATAAATTTTAGATCAGTAGTACATGGTGCAGTAGGACAGCATTTACTGCAAAGAAGAGGTCGTAGGTTGGATGCTCATTTGGGGGAATAACTATATTTAAATTATTGCTCTGGTAAGCAAAGTGCAACATCAGAATCGCCATTTAATAAAATGTTTAGAGAATCGGCCGGAATGTGAGGACGGGGAGTCCTAACATTAGGTTCTCTTTCCCCACCCTGCTATGCGTGAAAAAGTGCAGAACTACAAAAAAAAAAAAAACAATTGTATTATTTCTGTTTTCGTATTAAGTATTTGGAAAAAAATTACAACTAATTTTGTTTTTGTTTTGTTCATTAATATATTACAGGTAATATGAATCTGTGATATAGTTGGTATAGATTAGATTTAATCTTTCTAAGTTAAAGTATATATTTCATTAAGTACAAAGCAATTTTTTCTTAGCTTAAACCAATAACAAGCCAAGAAACGGATAGACCGAAGTGATTATCTCTAGAACTTATACACCTTCTGTACAGAAAGAACACAAGAAAAAGCATATTACACAAAACTGAAGCTTCCGTACCAATTTTAGGTAGGTCAACGAGAAATACAACTTATAAAAGCTTACAAATTTATGATTGCATACATTTTGTACGAAATAAACTACAAATATAACTTTGTAATATTTTTCCTTTTTAAAATATAGAGTTTGGTTTTTTTTCTTTATTTTTGGTTTAGTTCGCACTTTGCGCCAAATTTCATAATCGTAGGTGCACGGGAAGTACCTTATAGGTTTTGAATACGGCATAAATGCTCGGATCTTTTGATTGCATCGATTTAAAAGCTTGATTTTTTCTGTGCTTCAAGGGATTTTAAACTTAAATATTTAATACTAATTCTCGATACTTCTACGTGATCTTGAGATAAATGGTCATACACAGAATGAAGTATGAAGTACGGAATCCTAAAAAAGGATAACAAGGATTTCGAAACGTTTTTTCTCAATAAATATAACAAAATAAGGCTTCCATATCAATTATAGTTCCAGATAACAAATCTCCAATGAAGGTATATTATTAGTAACGCCTTAACTCCTAGTTTGCATGCCCATCCAACGAGTTTGCTACATTAAAATTCACAACGGGTTATAAAGATTTGTGGATTCTTCGATAGACCGTTGGTGACAGCGTTCGTACAGCCGGCCAAGGTCAGTGTGTTTTAAATATGTTTTGTAGGTCTCTTAATATAGTTATTAGAACAAGGACGTGAGGTGAGGCTGTATTTTCTGCGGTTTCTTAGGTCGCCGTATTAATTTGAATACGTTACATTAATAGTAGCGGTAACGGGTTTGTTTGTGTTATTGTTATTTAGTTGTAGTTGTAATTAATATCTAGTAGTACTAGAATAAATAGTGTATTATTACTATAGTTGTACATAATAATTTTTATAAGTGCTCTTTTTATAAAAATTGTTATGTGGATGGAGGTCAGTCGTGGCGCAGGGGCACAAGTGTGTTACTCCCGGATCCCTTTCCAAGAACTTATATTTTCATTTCTTTGCTCTAGTATCGATGCAAAGTGCGGCGTTGAGCTCCGCCACTTAACATGCTATGCCTCCAGAATTCGGCGGAAAATGGAGATCGGATCAGATGTGTGCGAGATACGGCGTGAAGCTGATTTTTTTGTTTTGTAGATATGGCATGATTTTTTATATTTACAAATTACGTATTACGTATTTCTTAAAATTATAAGATATTTAAAAAAAATTGTCTTATATTAATTAAATTGCTCAAACAATCATATTTATCTTTGTTATATGAAAACAGCTAGCAAAATATGAATTGGTCCATTACTCTATCCATTTCGATTAATACACACATACATATCGATATAATTCGATTACAAAGTTTATAACACAATATTGTACAGTCCGCTGAGTAGTTGCGTAACGAAAACCACATTCTACCCGAGAAACCAGCTTTGCGAGAGCTTGAGTGACGCGAATTTCAATTTGTATAGTACGGTTGACGAGTCGTGGTCGCCATGAAGTTAGGCTGAACTTTTGCGCATTGTTCATTCGGGATAAAAATAATCATTGGTAAGAAATATCCTGAATTTGAATCTTCGCCGCTATTTACAGCTAATTTTAAAGTGGCCACGACTCGTTCCCCGTACTGTACCTTAAAAGGTGTTGTTTAACGTTGCTAAGTAAGCAAATCAACTTATAAAACTGATTAAAGAGATTGATTCGAATATTTGAAATATCAATATTATATTGGTATTCAGACATTAATTATATTCTATATCGATCAATTATAGTTTTTATTATGATATTTTTTATTGTTCTTAGAAACGTCAATAAAATTGTTGGTAATTGACGTAGTGTTGCAATTGTTGTTTCTAATTAATATATTGTAAAGGTATATTTATTTATGTTTATTAACCTTTATGACGTTTCTATGAAACAAAAGCTAATTTTAGTCATACTAAATTCAGCTATTTTTCTCTTGTCTTTATAGTAGTTTTTGTGATTGTTGTTAAAATAACAAAGTCAATTATATGATATTGATTAAAATAATTATATTTATTAAAAATAAATATACGGATATATACATTTACTAGTATGCAAAAAAAAATATGCCAAGTTGTTTGGTCACGTAAAAAAGGATAAAAAATGTTTAAAAACAGATATATTTTTAATTGGTATTTATTAAAATAATATCTATCATAAGAAATGTCTGAAATACTACTTGATGCCAGAAAACGTCAGAGAATTTTCTATATCACGATTTAAAAAAAATGTGTAAAGACGTTTGTGTGTTAAAGCAAACCAAATTTACCAAATTAATGATTTTGTAAATGATAAAACGCCTTGAGAATGAAATGTTCGCTCCAGTCTGTTTCAAAAATATCATTGTCACAGATAATTAAATATGTATTTGTAAAAATCGATTTTAAAAAAATAAGTCCCGCTGAGTTTCTTGCGCCGGTTCTTCTCAGGTCTGAGGCATTAACTTTAGTGAACTGGTAGTAAATTGTTTGACGTTCAAAAAATGAAGCACGTAACTTCTTATTTTGAATAAAATTATTTGAATTTGAACTAAAGTAGTAAAATACTATATATAAATGTGCTCTACAATTGAAAAATTGCATAATTTCTGTTTTAATTTGAGAGATAAGTAAAATAATACTCTAGTAATATAATAATTTCGTAATATAAAGAATTTATGAATAATTTGACGTTATATAAACTAGCAATTAGTAACTTAATTTAAATATGTATATATTAATATTGCAAATAAATGCATAAATAATAATAATATTTCTGCAAACAGACTTAGAGGCTGGAGTAGTTTTGGACATGTCTGACTAGCGCGCGAAGGTTGTGGTTCCCAAGTCGTTCAGGAGAATGGTTATACTTATTTTCATTTCTGTGCTCTGGTAGATAAGGCGTGGTGTTGAATGTTCCGCTATTCATTATACAATGTCTCGAAAATTGTTTTTGTATATGTATTCACGCTGTATCCCGCGCAAAGCAAGGTAGGCAGAGGGAACCTGCGAAACTAGCGTTAAGATACTCCGTTTAGACACTTCCTTTCCTCACTTTCAGCATTATTTTCTAGGCTTTGCGTCTTAAGTGCCACAACTCAACACCGCTTCTAATTAAACAGAGGGAATTATTCCATTCCCCGTTCGTTAGTACCATTACGGTAATCGAACCCCAACATCGAATCGTCGCGTAACACCTTTGCACAAATGTTCTTACAAATTTCAGCCATATACATAGCATGGCTGAAAAACTACTTATAAACAGACATACCAGACGCAGAAGACTGAGTGTTTCTATTATTACAGGCTAACCGTTGAGAACGGTATCATTAATAGATAAGCATCAGATCGATTCGAACGTTCGTTCATACAAGTTATTAGTTAAGTGATCGTGAAATAGCGGTTCTATTTAGAACGTTACGAGAACTAGGCTTGTTATTTAGATTTACAAATTGGTCTGGTTGTCCAGTCACGAGATTGATTTTCAATTAATTATTATTTTTTGTAGTGATAGAAAGTTTTTATATGTAAACAAATTATCTAAAATCTGTGTAAGAGAGATTATATTACGAATTTTATTATAGAAATTGAAATAAATATAAACTTAGTTTAAAAAGTGAAGTTAAATAAACAGAAGTACGCAAAGACAGTCATTTAGTACCTACACCTATTCATAGGGGAACCTTAATGCTTAGTTTGAAATTTTATTTCGATATTTTGGAACCTAATAAAAGTCTTAAAGCTTCAGCTTCTCGCTCTATCCTGCACACACAAGAGTAGACAGAGAGAATCTTGTGTTAAGACACTCCGTTCCCCACTCTGTTTACAGTTTATTTATAAAATTGTTTAAAAGTTGATTAAGTTTATATATAATATTGTTTTAAAGCCACATGTTTCTCTAGACCGAGATTTTGTTATAACAATTTTTATTACGAATATAAATAATAATAAACTTTATATGGAAACCTAAAATAGTGGAGTAATTAATTAAATAATCTGTGGTTAGATGAAGAACAGTATTTGGATATCCAGATATCCACAATTCAGCTTACAGTGTATCAAAAACAAGAGGAGAACAGTCATATTTACTTTATGTTGCATCTGCTTAAAACCAAGAAACAAAAAAAAAATGAATTAACAGGATATTTTTCGATGTCTTTTGTCAATAATAAAGTGTAAGGAAAGCCACAAACCTCATGTACTTCCTGTGCTCGTTCACCGGAACGAAGTACTCATCGTACGGGTTGGTCGCATTCATGTCGACTTCGACATCCTTCTTCTTCGATCCATTCTTAGGTGTAAGGTTGATCAGTTCTAAATTTACTGCTTCCAGCGTTTTTGTGTCACCGTTAGGTTCTTTGCTGTGGCCATTTTGTTGTTGGTGTGGTCCGTTAGACGTGAAGGAGTCGTTGTGGTTTGGATCAGCCTCATCGTGCTGGTAGGCTCGGTTGTCGAAGCCCGAGGCAGGTGGGGACGGAGGACGGTGCTGCGGCCGCGCTGGCTCCCTGGGGGACGCCGATCTACTGTGGCTATCCATTACTTTTGGAGCGGACTGACATCTGAAAAGGATGATGGAAACAATTATTTTTATTTCATTAATTTAAATTTACGACGATTTTAAATATATAGTTAGTTATTTTGTTTTAATATAACGTAACATAACTTATAGAACACAGATTTTTTTAATTGTTACACATTTTTTGGTTGAAATCTTAAAAATGTGGTCTTATTACGAGTATTAGGAAGTAATACCAAGTATTATCTCAAAACTTGTTTTCATTGGTACGCTAGCCCGCGATTTATTGCAAATAGTGTGGCACGAAATGCATTGGTCACGTTTCAAAACTATTTCGGTATTTCAGTTCTAAACAATGTTACAAGCCTTGGTGCCTGTTAAGTTTTTCCTTGGATGTGATATGTATTGTCTAGTAATTGTCTTGGCATGTTTTGGGGAGCTTTCATCTAAATTAGCTTCAAGAATACTGTCAAAAATATGATATTCTCATATGTTATAAACTTAATTCACTGTTGCATTTTTTAAAAGCATATGGCATTATTATTATTTTGCATTCATTTTAAATGTGACATTAGTGGCGGTACCACTACCACCCCCGTTCGACTTAATCAGAAAAACTTATAGAAATATATTTGTTTATATGGTATTTTTAGTTGAGTGAAATATGAATTATACATAAATTACATACAATGCCAGGCAAAGGTATTTTTTGTCAGTGAAATAATTAGCATCTAATGTTTTAATTAAGAACAAACGCAAATATTTGAAAACATCATTTAATAAATTATGTAAATGTTGTAGATTTCGATTGCAAAGTTAGTATTAAAATGCAACTGAAATAAATGTTCTAACCTAGATTATAATGAAGCAAAAAGAGCACAGAAAATTATATTTATAATTTAAAAAGATACAATGACGCAAGAGGTTGGTTGTGAAATTAAAGGCTGAACGACTGTTAATTTAACAGATTAACCGTATTAAAGGTCTAGGACCCGCGAACGACTTTAGTTAAAGAAAAAAATATATTGGTAATTGTTTTGAATATAACTTTGTGTAAATTTTATTTATCTACTAAGTTTATATAGGCTAGTCGTGGCGCAGGGGCACTAAGTGTAACTGTAAAACCACACTGGTTACCAACGTAAACCACACTGACTGGTTGTGGGTTCGATCCCCACTCAAGGAAATGAAATATTTACTTAAATTTATATTTCCATTTCTTCGCTCTGGTGTCGAGAACAAGCGCGGCGTTGAGTTCTGCCATTTAACCCGCAATGCCTCCAGAATTCGGCAGAAAGTGGGTAACGTAGTGTCTTAACACTAGGTTCCCTCTGCCTACCCTGCA
>JAATLQ010037237.1:0-17849 GCA_013421005.1 Heliconius erato x Heliconius himera | reverse complement strand
AATATATAAGGAAAAGTGACTGGTTTATCCGGTAGTGATCAAGTTAGGTCTTTCAGTGCCTTGAGCTAAAATTCGCTATGCATATGGTGGTCATTGAGGCACGCGCTGGTTGCATTTGGAAGGTTTTCCTTGCGAATTTCTGGTTAAATATAGAATTTTACTTTGTGAACAAATTTATAAGAAAAGAATATTCTTTGGTTTATTTAAGGTAGGTAAAGGTGAGACAGTTCTAATTTAAGAATCAAACCAGACAACATTAGCTATGTCGCAAGCTCATTAAAAACTACTTAAAAATGTTAAGATCTACTGACCAGGTTAAACTGACTAATTTAAATACAACAATGGGCTAAATTCATTAACACGCTTCTCAATGTAAAGAACTTATTTAGGTCTCGGGCATTGTGTTGGCAAAACAGTTTCCTCGTCACCATTAAGACAAACAGGCAAATCTGGTTGAAACACAGAAAAGCAATAAAGATTTGGTGATAGCCAGTCAACTGGAGCGTCCGTCGTCCGTTAACCTTAGAACAAGTATTTAAGTTGAACTGCTTATTTGAAAATTAAATATAAAGTTAGTGTTAAATATGGCTTTGTGTTAAGGATTTGGAGAATTTTGCAGCTCATCATGAGATTAAAACTGAATATTAAATTTATTTGATCTTACAACCCATTTGATTCTCATGTTACCATTGAACTCTAGTAACGACAATAAATACTTCAATGATGTAGTAAAGCATATATATATTTTTCAGCTTCACGTTATATGTCAGATGTAGGCAAAAGGAGCCTAGTGTTAGGACACTACGCTGCCCATTTTCCGCCGTATTCCGCGGGCATTACGTGTTGAGTGGCGGAATTCAACGCCGCGTTTTGCGACACCAGGCGAAAAAATTAAAATATTAAATAAAAACATATTATATATTATGTAATATGGTTAATATTTATGAAAACAAATAAAAAAACCATTAGATATACAATCATTAGTACATTTAATATTGTTAAATACATATTATTTTTAAATCTCAAAATGAAAAAGGTTTAATTTGGCTCAATGTACTCGGATAAAAATGCGTGTAATGCGACGCCGTCCTTAGTCTCAATACAGCGAGGCTAACCACCTTTTACTTAATGTCAACTTATGGTCTGTATTATTCGCTGTTGTTCCTTAATTCTTATAGTTCTTTCGTTTGCTTTCTTTAATTCTTTCTAATAACATTGGGCAAAATTTATTTTATTGAAAATATAAATTGGAGGAACGTAGAGTACGGAACGTTTTAACACTCGGTTCTGTCTGTATTTACTGCTACATGCAGGATACAACCTGAAGCTAAAAAATCAAGTACAGAGAAGAGACTTCTCTTCAATAATTAAACATGAATAATATAAATGTTCGCAATATATACTTTTTCCAGCGTCCCAGATTTGAGGTGAACTTACTTTCAAGAAACTTTGTTCCCCGTTTCCATATATTGCTTGTTGAGTTTGTTGCGATTACAGACGCCCAATACTATATATAAAAAAAAAATAACTAATGAAAGCAATTAAACGGTCAACAAAATTAAATTAATGATTGTTATAATTATGCTAACGCGGTCATTGTTATTTTAAAGGTTGTTGAAGAGAGATAATGATTATCCTCAATTGTTATTTAGTTATTGTTTCACTTCAAGCCGTACGGCTGAAGAACTTGATATTTTTAAATTAAGTGATGGATAGCATGAATTTAGTAGATAAGTAAGCTTAAGTATTTTGATAACGTCAGACACATTGTCACGTTTCGCTTGGGCCGCGCGTGCAAGCGAGAACGCGAAACAAACGATAGAGAGGGACGGTCGGTCCACGCGTTTGACTTGTGACGCATCAATTCAGTCATTGTTAATTGTAATTAATTTGCATAATATAATTTTAAAAAAAATTTAATTAACAAATGTAAATAAATGTTGATTTATAAAAAAATGTAATTTTCAATTAATTTCTTCTTTGTATTAATACAATACAAAATAGTGATAATAGAGTGATGAATTCATAAAAGTATACAATTTTTCATCAATGTTTTCTTATGATGGTGTCACAAAAATTATAGTCTGTTAACCGACTTTACAGACAACCAGTTTTTATGTAATTCTCTGTGTCTTAAAAAAGAGTCTAGTATTTTATAACACTAGTCAAAACAACTATTTGTATTCTAAATAAAAATATTAACTTAGATTTGTACTCGCAACTATCGTGTGAAATCAAGCACGCCTCTATTGTTATAAAGTGCAAATTAATATTTATTATTTCTGAACTTATTTTAAACTTACTACATTTTTTTATACCTTCACATTGCATCCCGCACTTAGCAGTATAGGCAGAGGGAACCTGGAAACCGAGTGTTACAATACTCTGTTCCCCAATTTCCGCCGAATTCTTGAGACACTTTGTGTTGACTGGGGGAACTCAACGCCGCGCTTTGTCTGATTACCAGAGCGAAGAAATGAAAAGAATAGATTTTCTCGAATGGGAATCGAATCCACAACCATCGCGTTTACAGTCACATACTTGTGCTACAAAGATCCGAAGAAACATACACATACTCGATTATAACTACCTGCTCCTATCCACCTACGATACCTCGATTACACACATACATATTTAATAATTTTAATATAAAGATATAATTTATTCATTTGATACAGAAAAAAACAGTGTTAAACGTGAATATTTGAGAGATGAATGCGAATAAAAAACATGACACATGCACGGTCTCATGTAATAATACAGCAGCGAGTTTGTATGTTAATTCGTGGTAATTTTGAATTTTATAACCACTATTTTTATATTAAAAATGATTAAAGTGATGGTGGATCGTAAATATTACGTTCCATTATTAATACTTATGAAGGTTATGAATGAGAAAAAAGTCATCAGAAAATAATAATTGTGGATTTTTTGCTTAGTAATATTTTAAACTCTTTGGAAAAGTTACTGTTTTTTTACGTTTTGCGAATATATGAAATGGAACTTAAGAATCACTTCAATAACTACATTCTCTAGAAAAAGTTTAAATATTAAATAAAAAAGTTACTGTCAATGGTAATACAGCTTAAATTTAATGACATGATTTAGGTACACTAAAATGCAACCATTTAATATACAATATAACATCTATAACTTCTTAATATTTGTAAAGATGTATAGAGAAAATAATAAAAATAATAACTTCAAAGATAATTTTTAAGTTAAGTACAGATAATTAATTTATGATTGTAAGAATTACTCCATAAATATTCAACACAACTTGGTATGAAGTGGAACCGGATTTTATTTAGCAACGTATGAAATGTGATAAGAACAAGTTATAACCCGAAGCTTTTTAATTGTGTCACTAGTAATTGGCTTATTATTATGATTTGCTTTTATAAGTCGTCTTATGTATTTCGTTGTGAGTTTGAAATAAATTTTCCATACCTCACCCTAGTAATAAGAAAAGAAACAAAAACAAAAGAAAAAAAAAACAATGCAATATTACGAAAAGTGGGGAACGGAATGTCTCATGTGGAATACAGCATATAACTATATAAAAAATAAAAAAAGAATTATAATTCTAACAAAACTAGCGTAACTCTTCTAATACAAAAAAGATTTTCTTAATCAGTACAGCTATAACATAAAATAAAAAAATATAATTTACAAGGTCTAATTTTATAGCCGTAATGTTGGTAGTGCTTAATAATTACAAGTTGTCTATTAATGGCGTCTCTTAAACTGGATTACATGTTATTGACTGCTGCTGTTATTTGCTTATATTTTTTTTCTTGTAATATTATACAATAGTGTTATTACTATAATAAACGTATAATTTTATAAATATATATACAAAGAGAACTAAGATGGTCCTTAATTGTTAATAACATATTTTTTATTCTTATATTTTTATAATGAAACAGGAAGTGCTTTTCAGATCCTTTTAAGTACATTTTTAATCTATCTTATCAATTAAAGCATTATTATAAATCCCATACAACTGTCGAGCAGTCGTCCTTCAGTAAGGCAGGTGATGAATAATACGTTGATTGAAGCAAACCATTCAGATATCTCCAGATTGATATGTTGCTGAATGATCATCAGATTTGTTTCCAATGTTAAATTAAATTAGTAGGGCTTTATTTTAATGTTCCTCTCTAAGGTGATATTAATTAAATTTCGAGTAAATTGACTGTTGAAAAACACAGCTAGCTTGACAACAAATTAATTAATTCATTGAAAATAAGCATATTTAAATTATTATGCGTAGAAAATATTTGACACTATTAGCCATAGTGACATATACAAATGTTTTATCGTTAATAACGACCATAATTGCTTTAGCGTAAAATTTTTAAATAGTATATTATTTTCAAATATTTTTATTGTTCCATATAGATATAACATTTTAATTAAGAATGTATGCTAAGTGCGTAAAAAATTGTAGTAAAACCCTCACCTTGTCGGCGTATTTGGTCTTTTTACTGGCGCAACCAAGGACCTAGTATAGTAATAGCGAGCATGTGCCGACCTTGGAGTCCGCGGCGTCTTCCTGTACCGCTCGTTCCTTAATATATTACCACCTGGCATCTTATCCACTCACATGTTACAATTTATGCAAAAATATGATAAAAGTAATTCAATAAAATGGCGCGGAATTTGACATTTTAACTTTTTTTTTTCACTGAAGCAAAGATTGAAAGACGTCCGTCCGATCAAAACACAATCAGCTCGAAGTGACTAAGTCAACAATCATGTAAACAATAGCTGTTGTTGTCTTCTACATGAGGTAAAAATTTATAATTATTATTAGCATTTTTATAATTTTCTTCAGGAAAGATTTTTTCAGTAATTTCTTATGTTTCATTTAATTATTTTTGTTAAATATATTCATGAATAATTTATATCACGGAACTAATTTTAATAAAATGAATACTTATATTAATTGCAGTATTACGTATTTATATTATTTATATAATAATTACTAAAAGCAACAAAAAAAAAAGGCGAAAGTAAAAACATAAAAATATCTATTTCATTTACAGATCACACTGTATAGAATATTTTCAACAATAATGACTTCACGCTAAAAGTATATTATACAAACGCGGAACTGTCAATATTCAATAGACATTTAAAGAATAGCGTTTAGATACACCGGTTGGTCTACAATATGAATGTGTTACAAGATTGGTACTTATTACCTTTGTTGTGACAAAGAATAAAATTAAAAAATTAAACTTTGTTAGTATCTAAGTGATACTGCCAAGTTAAATTTAATATTGAGTAATAGTTTTGTACTTTTCTTTGTATTTAGCTTCACGCTGTATCCTGCATGTAGTAGGGCCGCAGATAGAGCGAGCGACTATCTACTACTAATATCGACACTACAGCGAATAAATGAAAATATTAAATATTTCATTTCCTTGAATCGGAATTGAACCATTGACCTGTCACGTTTACACACACCTGTGTTACTGCGCCACGACGGGCCTCTTTGTGTTTTTGTATATTAATATAAAGATACCTGAAAGAGCAAGTGATTCAGAAATTGAATTCACGACCTCCTTAAACATGATGATTTGAAATATGAATTAAATACACATATTTTAACATATAAATATAAAATTAAAAATTAAATTAAATTAGCTTCATGCTGTATCCCGCACACAGCAGGGTAGGCAGAGGGAACCTAGTGTTAAGACACTCCGTTCCCCACTTTCTGCCGAATTCTGGAGGCATTGCGTGTTGAGTGGCAGAACTCAACGCCGCGCTTAACCTCGACACCAGAGCGAAGAAATGGAAATATAAATTTAAGTAAATATTTCATCTCCTCGAGTGGGGATCGAACGCACAACTGGTCGGTTTAACAGTCACACCTCGTGCCGCTGCGCCACGACCGGCCTACATATAAATATAATAATTTAAATAACTAAAATTGCTTAAACTTTTGTTATTTAACACAGCGTCGATAATACAATAATAATACGTAATTTAAAGCAGATAGCGTAAGTGTTGCAACTAGGTATATTTAATTTATAACATTCTGTATGAGGAATGCCAGCCAGTTGTGAAAGGCAGTCTCGGTGCATACTAGACCAACAGCATTTCACGGCACAGCCTTCATAAGTCTTAAGTTTTTACTTTTTAGAAAAAAAAATACCTGAAAGCCGGTCTTACAGTTATCTGAGTTTATGGTGTTATTGCTTTTTATGTGAATCATTTATTTAGAATTCATTTTGTTGAATAAAAATTGTAAATATGCTAAAGCATATCTATATTTATTATAAGCTGAGGCCAGTCGTGGCGTAGTGGCACGAAGTGTGACTGTAAAACCAGCTGATTGTGGGTTCGATCCCCATTCGAGGAGATGAAATATTTACTTAAATTTATATTTCCATTTCTTCGCTCTGGTGTCGAGGTTAAGCGCGGCGTTGAGTTCTGCCACTCAACACGCAATGCCTCCAGAATTCGGCAGAAAGTGTGGAACGGAGTGTCTTAACTCTAGATTCCCTCTGCCTACCCTGCTGTGTGCGGGATACAGCGTGAAGCTGATTTATTTATTATAAGCGTCGTGTATTGCCTGTCTACTCTGCTCTGTGCCTGATACAGTGAAGTTGATTATTACATTGAATTATTTGAGTAAAATAGACTTATATTAAATTTGTTTATAATTGTTTGTTTGTGTTTTAGTTTTAGTATTAAATAATCATAGGCACTTGAGATGAATACAGAGCGACATAGATATTTATATGAGTTGATAAATATTCATCTATACATTTAGATTAAATTGATTTTAAAATATTTCATATCGTGGGTTTTACTACCACTCAGGGCTATGAGTTTTTTTAATATTACTTGAAAATTTATTTCAAATTTCAGACTAAAAAAAAGCTGGATTTTAGGCATTGAACGAACCATTCGGCTGTTTAGACAAAAAAAACTCGCACACAAGAATTGATAACGGAAATTCCGTCAGATACAGCGATCTTTGCAATCTATTGAAACATAGCGTAACTACTGTCCAAGGTTCTAGAGATTTCATTAAATTTTAATTGTTTAATGCGGATATTACACTGGAACGGCTTTCCGCCTACCAAATAATTACATAAGTTTCGTTGCCAGTATCTACTTTTTGTGAAAATTGGTAGTAACACGCATTTGAATTATTTAGATATATTTTTTGTAATAAATAGAGTTAAATTTTTTTTCAGCTTCACGTTGCATTCCGCATGTAGCAAGATAAAGGCAGCGTATTGTTAAGACACTCCGCTCTCCACTTTCCGCCAAATTCGGGAGGCATTGAGTGTTGTGTGGCGGAGCTCAATGTTGCGCTTTTCCTTGACAACAGAGCGAAGAAATCAAAATATAAAATATTTCGCTTTCTCTAGTCGGAATCGAACTCACAACCCGTCGCGTTTACAGTTACTCACTTACGACTGATCTCATTAATTTTAATAAAAAATATATTAATACATGTGACAAGTATATATTTTAATTTAGAATTAGATCGAATTTAAAAGGAATATACAAGATTTCTTATTAATTTTATTTGATCGTTTAATATTGTTAATATGTTGTATGTTTGTATGTACACATATCAATATAACCAAGTTATGTTAGAAATAAAACATTAAAAAAAAAACATTCGAGAGTAAAAATATGTGGAATTACTAAACAACTTGTTTTAAAATAAAATTAAATCGATTGTCATCCGGGTACAAAATCATAAAGGTGACACCATGACAATACTTCGAACAAAGTCAACGCCATTTTGAATTTTAACATGAGCTTCATAAAATCGATAATGTGTTTTATTTTAAGAATTTGTATAAAAAATGTATATTTGTAATTGAATGAATCAACCAAAAAGTGGTTTTCTGTAGAGAGATGGTGTCACTAGCTAAATTAGTGAAGTGCGAGTTGTGTTAATGTTTAAACTGTTCGTTAGAGACAGATATGTTACATACCTACCAAATAGATATTATATTATTTTAAATATTTAATTATTTCTAGTTAAAGACAGTAAAAATTAACACACGTTTTTATATTATTATTATTTTGAATTAAATATTAATGCACTACAAGGTTCCTATATTTATGAATGCTTATGCCTAAGGTAATAGTGACAACGTCAACTTAGCATGCTACAGTTATATTACTACAAATGTATTATTACTGATTCTTTTTTATTTCGCTTGTGGTTTTTTTTATTATAAAATGTTTATCTATCTATCTATCTAAAATACTTGTAACAATAAAATAAATAAATTGACAAGACAATTTAAGAGGCCAGTCGTGGCACAGGGGCACAAAGTGTGAAGAAGTTGTGGGTTCGATTCCCACTCGAGGATGTGAAATATTTATTTACATTTGTTTTTTCATTTTATCGCTTTGGTCAAGGCAACGTGCGGCGTTGAGTACCACCACTCAAGTGTGAGTGTCCTAACATTAGGTTCCCTCTGCCTACCTTGTTGTGTGCGGGATACAGCGTGAAGCTGATTTTGTTTATGAAATACTAAAATAATTTCTTTTAATATTTGCCGCGACACAAATTTCAAATCGCCGTGTGTTGCGACGTTTGTCAAATGTCAAATCCATTCATCTACTACTATTACGATGAAATAGGCTTATTGTATACATTGCACCATCGTCATTCGACGGGAATAGGTCAAAGCATAGGTGGTCGCAATTTTGTATCGTATATTAATATAAGAAGCCTATTTGTTTTTCAAAGCATTTTTGCAACATAATTATAAAGTACTATAATAATAATCTTCTTCTATTCAATAGTTACACTTTTTACATACAAACTGTTAATGCAACCTGGTCTTATAATGACGCCGTGGAAATTCCAAGGCACATCAAGGCATCAGGAAAACACCCCAAGGCGATGAGATGAATGTATAATAAGTAAAAAAAGAGGAAACTTTTTGCTTTAAATCGTTACAGTTTAGCATTATAAATTATCTATAATTAATAATACTAATATTTGAAGCCAGTCGTGGCGCAGCGGCACGAAGTGTGACTGTAAAATCGACTGGTTGTGGGTTCGATCCCCACTCTAGGAGATAAAATATTTACTTAAATGTATATTTCCATTTCTTCGCTCTGGTGTCGAATTCGGCAGAAAGTGGGGAACGGAGTGTCTTAACATTAGGTTTCCTCTGTTTACCCAGCTGTGTGCGGGATATAGCGTGAAGCTGATTGATTGATAGAATAATACTATGGCCTTGATTTTTCTTTACGTATGTATGTAAAATACATCTATAGCATACGAACAAAATTGACATCAAATAACGTTCGGAGGGTCGGTTGTAACCAAAACACAATTGAAATTTCCCTCACAGCTCAACCTCTCAACTTATTTCGTATGCGCGAAGTAAATTGTTCTTTAAGTCCAATTTCAAGCCCTTGTACTCAATAATTGAAATTCTATGCGTGTCCTTTCAAGGCCGTAAGGTGGAAATTTGCATGAACCTCGTCTTTGTAAATGTATGAAATACGTATAGTGGAAACGATCAGACATTCAGACCGGGTTGCGAGTGGGCAATATTAGGTAATTCCGATCGTGGCTGGTTGCGACACGGCGCTCGATCTGCATACAATTGCAACTTTAAACTAACTAGATCCTTACAGATTGAATTTAAAACTGTCGATGACACGTTAACTTGACCTCAGTATTACACAATATTTAGTTACATTTGAATGTGAACACCTGAATGATATATTTATTTGTTTTTATTAGGGCAACAGACAGAACATAAAATTCATAAACATTAGACATTTTTAAATACTGATAACTAACAGAAACATATAATCAAATTAAAATTTATCAGATAAAAACACATGATAACACATGTACTATTAAAAAAATAGATTTAAAAAATTTAATTAAATTAAAAAAAAATGAATAAAAAAAAAATATGTTATAAAACTAATATATATCAATAAAATAAAATAGTTTATAAATAAAGATAACTATACATGGTAGAGTCTGTTTTGTAGCCTTTTTTTTCTGTCGCTGGGAAATACGTTTACGCAAAACCATCTGTGTGTAGGACAGATGTGCCCTACGGATGGATGGTTCTGTGGGACTCATCGGGATAGCCCTACCACCAAGTAAAACCCAGTGGAAACCCTTTCTACCTATATGAGACGAGGAGGAATCTCTCACGAATTCCATAACGATGACGCGATGGAAGCTCTTTCCCATTGAGTGCCACCGTCACCTTCAGGGCGTCCGCCTCTTTTATAGACCTAGAATAGATTTCTACCTAACCTATGAAAACGCTAAAACTAAATATAACTAGCATTAAAGCGGAATTACTGACCAATAAAAAAACTTTAAATTATTGTTTATATCCTCTAGTTGGTTGTACATTAAAATGAAAAGATTTTTTACTATAATTATTTATAATAAGATTTTCTATATTTGAACTAAACAAGTTACATTGAACTCCTTACCAGTGCGTGGGAGTAATGTCTGATTGTCTAAGCTTAAAGGCGTTGAATCGCGTTGATATTGAACAAGCTTAGTGTGAGGTGCTAATCAAAATTCCATTTATTACCTTTTAAGGCCACGTTTCACACATGTCTTAATAGTTTTTTTATTTTGTTTATTTTCATAATATAAGAAGAGTTTAACGCAGATTACAAGTGTGAAGATAACTTATAATTTTTTCAAATAATTTTCTTAATTCATACATTCTACCATTAATGATATTTAGGAAATAAACGGCTTTTTTATATTTCCGAGGCCAGTCGTGGCGCAGGGGCACTAAGTGTGACTGTAAAACCGTCTGGTTGTAGATCCCGATCCCCACTCGAGGAGATGAAATATTTATTTAAATTTATATTTCCATTTCTTCGTTCCGGTGACGAGGCAAAGCGCGGCGTTCAGTTCCGACTCAACACGCAATCAGAAGCCTTCAGAATTCTGCAGAAAGTGGGGAACGGAGTGTCTTAACACTAGGTTCCCTCTGCCTACCGTGCTGTGTGCGGGATACAGCGTAAAGCTGATT
Organism: Heliconius erato x Heliconius himera; assembly: GCA_013421005.1. NCBI lineage: Eukaryota > Metazoa > Arthropoda > Insecta > Lepidoptera > Nymphalidae > Heliconius > Heliconius erato x Heliconius himera. The sequence goes on along the minus strand of JAATLQ010037237.1, from coordinate 6,819 downwards.
TATTTATTTTCATATTTTATTTTATTTGCTTATACCTACATGCACAGCCTCCACCAAATAGTTCATACGAACCAACAATTCATACTCAGGTCTTGAGTCATACGGTATGTAGCTTACGCCTTCTCAGTCTCAACCTTGGAAGCTTTCTATTGAATGCACCTGAAGGTTTTGTTGTTAGTCACGTGTGGCAAATATATTCGTTTTGTGTTCGTATTTCAAGTAATACCGGATATTGATCGATTTTAATATACTAAATCATTATTTATCGATTTTCAGGAAACGATTATCACTCGATTGGTACTAACTAATTAATTGGTGAATAAGAACTTTAATAATGATACTGGTTGATTAAAAAATAATAATTATGAAAAACATAATATAAGTCGGTGAGAGCGTTGGAATTCGGATTCTTTTTTCAAATCAATCTAAATAACATTTGAATCAAGTATTGAGTAATGTAATAAAAAAAAGGCTTTAAAATATGTAGAGAAATACATATTATGTGTATTTATATTAAATTTTGAGTTACTTTTTGTTACATGTTGTACTTATTGAGCTACATTATTGGGTTTGTAACCGATTTCTGTAAGAAAAGGTAGTTATCAATTTGACAATATTTTTATATTTTTTTTATGTTTATTACTTCAGAAGTTTGGACTGGCTTTTTATTTAAAAGCTAGTACTTTCTATGTGGTCCCATTTTCATTTGGTCCATTTCTGACAATGGTATGCGCGACAAAATGGACGAATAACTCAATATTACGCCAACTGATTCCGATGATTCTTTTTTTATTGGAAAGGATACACTTTAAGGAAAGTTTTATTAGGTTATGATTATGGGATCCCGTAGAAATTGAAGAAGTCGACTTTTTTAAAAATTATAATTAATTTAATCAACTTTTGTAAAGACAAATTTTATCAGTTTTTTAAAGGTGGTTTGGAAAAGTGTTATATATTTTATATTGAGACAATGATTGCGTCTTGCCTTTTGAATCGAAATCTTTGCCAGCTTGTTACATTTTAGATTAGGCAACACCCGCCCTCACAAATCTGTCGTGACACTAAACGACCTGGTTAAGACTTTCAAATAAGGACTAAGTTAATAATTTAAGCCATTTAAATATATTCATATGTTTTACGTTTCTTCATATGCGATATCTTGAACGGTAAACAGAGCAGCAGTCCTTATATCAGTTTTTACTTATATTAAGATTGGAAATTAAACTTACTATAATTACTTATAGCAACAAAAAAGTTTAGACAATCAAGACAAATTCGGCAGAAAGTGGCTACACTAACACTAGGTTCCCTCCCTGCTATATGAGGGATACACAGTACGTGATGCTGATAAAAAAATAATTAAAAATCTTAAATTAAGAAATACGCTAAGTTTATTCGTTACTTAGTTAAATCAGCTTTACGCTGTATCTCGCCCACAGCAGGATAGGCAGAGGGAACCTAGTGTTCCCAACACTTTTGGCGGAACTCAACGCCGTACCCAATGTAGTTTAAGCTTTAAATTTTTATTTGTATGATGAATTTATATATCTGCTCAATTAACTTTTACAAGGTAGCGTGATCGTATCATATACAACGGTACTCTACAATTTTGGCTTGAATTGTGGTGCCCCGATATTATAGCAGACTGCAGAGGTATGTAATGAAGATTGATTATCGACAATGAAGTTCATCATGACTAAGTGTAAAAACCTGGCGGAATCGTGGTTAAACTGGTTCGTTTTTTTATTTTTATAAAAGTCTTTGCTTATTGCAAAGTAAGCACACAAAATCTAGGAATAATTTGCTTTATTATTTGATTATTTTGTCATTTTTAACTTATTTATCACGTGTTGTCTGCAGGGTAGTTCTTATATATATTTTTTTTAGACAGAGGGAATCTGGGAACTTACTGCAAGACACTCCGTTCTCATTTAGACTATCGATCGAATTATGGCGAAACTCTGCGCTTTGTTTTGCCACTAGAGCGAAGAAAATGAAATTAATAAATATTTTATTCCCGGTGTAATCAAACCCACAATCTTCGCGCTTACAGTCGCAAACTTGCTCCTGAGCAACGACAGCCTCACGATTATCGTGATCCGCATATTGTAAAGGCTGGCGTCCATTACGAGTATTATTAGAAATGAAATTGATAAAAACAGTTTGTTTTTATCGATTTAATTTCTAATAATAAAAGGTGCCGAAAATATTTAAAAAATACCTTAATCAAAATTGGATTTGGAAAATAATATGAACTTCTCAGTCAATATATTATACAATTTTCTTTATTATATATATTTAAAGTAGGCAGGTACCCGTACCTAGTGGGTATACTAGCACCGGTATTTGATATCTCTGACTAACTTATGTACGTCAGTGTTTTAATTGTCTTAGGGTTTTTTTTTATTTAGGTAAAACATCTACGTATATTTTCCTCGTGTGACTTAGACTATCTTGGTAGTATCATCCAATCTACAAAGTAATCGAAAATCTTTAACAAAGAAAAATAGAAAACTTTTCTTTTCTTGTAATAGTTAATATCATTATGAAACTTGGGTTTTATATATAGCTTAGGTAACAGTAAAATAATATGATATCAACAAGCGCGAACGAGGTCTGATGACAGCACCAGGACTTGAATAGTTTAAACAGGCAAAACTCTTCAGAAGTTACTAGTAAGCCACTTGAATTTGGGCTCATATAATTTATTTTTGGTATAAAAAACATGTTTATATATGTAATATAAACTAAATATATATTCCTTTTTTACATAAGGCTTTGTTAAATTATGCAGAGACATGTTTTTTGCAATTAAAGAAAACCACATCATGCAAAAGTGAGATAATAGTAGGTATTAAAAATATAAAGATTACATTTTCGTTAATATATTGATTAAATTATTTACGTAATTATAAATGTCATACAAAAATATTGTCAGGTCGTAGGGATAAAGAAGTTTATACAAGTATATTAAGATAATAATAAAAATAAAAAATGAGCTTCACGCGGTATCCCGCACACAGCAGAGTAGCAGAGGTGAACCCAATTTACGCCTAATTCTCAAGGCATTGCGTGTTGAGTGGTGGATCTCAACATATTTTATTTCCTCCAGTGTGGATCGAACCCACAACCAGTCGCGTTTACACTCACCCTTTGTGCCGCTGCGCCACGAATAGCCTCAAAAATAACAATAAATATAAATAAGAATTGACCCTTAGTTAAAATTTTGCGGTAACTGTAAAATGGTCAGTGACCAGCTCCTTCAGAGGTTAACAAACCAACGTGGGAGCACATTCGCGATATAGCACTGCGATTTGTGAGTAACGTTATTTACTACGCGCACTGAATTATTTTGTTACGCAAATGTATTTGTTATATTTGCAAATGTGCTTTTTTTTGCAATTTTGTATAATGTTTAAATTGTATTGATGTTGTATTGAATGTGGTATGAATTTATTTAGATGTAATTTATAAATATGTTAATGTATGAAAATTATATATTTTTTTGCTTAAATTTCTATAATGTATTAAGAGCAGATATAAGTCTAGTTTAAGTAGTAGATAAAATATAAAATATAATTAAAGCTGAAAGTTAAAAAAAGTACGGACCACGTGTCTGTAATGCTTATTTAAAATATTTTTACTTTTACATACAGTAAAAACATTCAATTTCTCACTCTTCACCTAATTATCGCGCCATTATGTATTAAACGGCGAAACTCAACGCCGCGCTTCGTCTGCCAGAGCAGGAAATTGAAAATAATTTAAATTTTATCAGTCACAGGCAAAGGATCGACCAACCATTGCTTCAAACATTAAAGAAATAGCTAATATTAAAAGATTATACTATAGAAACTATATCATCCAATAAATAGTTATAAACTACGCAAGCAATTAGCCGCTAGCTTAATTATTGAAGTGGACGCTCAACCTATTCGAATCCGGTTTTATAATAAAATGTAGTTGCAATTACAACTGGTTTACATTGTTCTTTCTTGCTGTTTTCCGTAACAAGTTTCTTCTTTGGCTGTTAAGTGACAATTAGAACTTCTTAGGAATTTTTCACACGCTCGTCGTCGCTGGTGAATAATTTTAAGAAGTTGGAAAAATTGTGGAAAAACTAATGTTGTGGTTTTATTATGTGTTTCAATGACACACACTGTCTATATTGACCTATATTATATTTACATATATCTAAGATATATGTAAATAAAATATAATATAACTTATAATTTTATTATTATTAATAATTTTTATTCGAGCGATCTCGCTTCAAGTGGACGTATGACATTTAAGATGGAGTGATGGCTCTTTTCAAAAAAATTTTTTTTTTAAAACCTTAATATTTATTTTCAAAATATTTTTTCTGCCAATCTTTTCAGATTACCTACGTGAAATAATTTTGACGATTTATATTTTCTTCAAATACTGACTTTTCAAATACTGGAATTAGGATATTTTAATTTAATATTAAAAAAAAAATCATATTTAATGGATAACTGCATTAGGCACCTACTACTAATTTTGTCTCCTACGAATAAAGCAATAATTACCTTAGTACTTTTAAAGATTTTTTATTGCTTTGATTTATATTTCTATTAAGTTGTAATTATAATCATTTAATTGTATAATTTCCTACAAAAAATACAAACGAATTGTTCATGATATACAAAAATAAATATCACATTGAACATCAATTGCTTTTTGTATTCCAGTTTTTGTACAACCATAGATTTTTCCTTCTAACCTCGTAAACAATTATTCTAAAAAAAAAAAAACAATACAAAATCTAAAAAAAAAACTAAACATTTCTTTATGGTCGACTAATTAATATTTTTATAGTGTTTTTGTTCGTAACTTATCCTTTAGAATGGAGGTCGTGCTTTTGTCGTGCAGCGAATGCAGCCAACCTTATTGCCGGCATTGGTCACGCGCTGGCGAGTGATTAAACCTTCTTATGATTATTGATAGGCTTATTGACCGTTTATATCCGCGTTATGCTTAGAAGCAAGGATATTTTTTTATATACAATATTTATTACTATTTGTTATATATAGACATTGTTATATGAGACCAGTCGTAGCGCAGGGTCACAAAGTGTGACTGTAAAAGCGACTGGTTGTGGGTTCGATCCCCATTCGAGGAGATGAAATATTTATTTACATTTATATTTTCATTTATTCGCTCTAGTGTTGAGGCAAAACGCGACATTGAGTTCAGGCACTCAACACGCAATGCCTCCAGAACTCGGCGGAAAGTGGGAGACGGAGTGTCTTAACACTAGGTTCCCTCTGCCTACCCTGCTGTGTGCGAGATACAGCGTTAAGCTGATTGTTGATTTTTGTTATATATGGATATATATTTTAAATGGTTCAGCAATAGTTAAGGTTGATAAATGTTAACTGTTGAAGTTGTGAAGTAAAATGATTTTAATAGAGGTTTGAAGAACAAAGGTTTTTCTAGTTATAGAAATATTAATTATATTCTTATTACAATTTATGTCATTTGAAACTTCGCACTGTATTCCGCGTAAAGCGTGATAAGCAGAAAGAACCTTCACTTTCTGCTCGAATTCGATACGTTTCTTGATGAGTGAAAACGCCGCTCTTAGTTCTCCTAGTGCGAGGAAATTAAAATAATTCTCCTAAACGGAGACCAAAGCATGGCGTTTACAGAAACTGGGGGACCTAGTGTTAAGAAATTCCTCTCCCATTAAGACACATTCGGCATACGGAAACTTAGGTTTCTCTACTTTTATAAGCTGATATCGGTACGGAACCTTTGATGGGCGTCCGACTCGCACTTAACAAGTTTTTTTAAGTAAGAATTCTGGAGAAAATTAAGTGGCGGAACTCAACAATACGTTTTGTCTAATCACTAGAGCGAAGAAACGAAAATATCAAATATTTCATTCCTCCGAGTGGGACTCGAACCCCCAACCGTGGCGCTTACAGTGGCACCCCTGTGTCCTGGCGCCATGACAGCCTCATCATACATTGTGCAAATGTATGGTATTTATGTAAATATATTATTCAAGTTATGTATAATATATATACATATAATAGAATATTTAAGCGTGAATACAATCAGTCATACAGGTCTCAACCAAGAAGAATTTGGGTGCGGTGTCTGTCTGTCACGCCTGTTCTACACAATTGCATTCTGCTTTAATGACGACGCGACTCGGCGAGAAATGATAATTGAGATAAATTATACCAATTTTGACTTAAAATCTGTGTTTTTTTTTTGCTACACTTAAATATTTTTTTGAGTTTACTCCGTATTTTATAAATTGATTGGATAAAAAGACCCTAATGGTTTGTATTAGGAGGTCTAAATTTCAATTATTGTGGATTCGAATCTGAATATTTATGAAAATGTATGTATTTAAAGGACTTTCATTGCACTCGTTAGAGAACTTGGGCGTTGAGTTGAGTTTTTTTTATGTGGAAAATGGATATCGATATAGCTTTTTATTAAGATTTTTAAAATATAAATTGAAGCCGTCGTGGTGCAGGGGCACAAGTGTGTGACTGTACCGCTGCGGTTGTGGGTTCTATCCCTACTCGTGGGAATAAATGATTATCTCTATATATAATAAGACAGTAAAAATATTTTGTCTGTACATTTAGTAATTTTGACTGAAATGGATAGAGGGACACTTAAAAAGACTAATAGAAAGCAAAAAGATTTTTTTTGAATTTCTTGTCTGTCTGTCTGTCTGTCTGTCTGTCTGTCTGTCTGTCTGTCTGTCTGTCTGTCTGTCTGTCTGTCTGTCTGTCGACATATTGTTGTCCGCATTTTTCTCTGAAACTACTG
>JAATLQ010037236.1:0-50033 GCA_013421005.1 Heliconius erato x Heliconius himera | reverse complement strand
GTTACGCAAAAGGAAATTGAATAATTCTATACAGTGTTGCTAGTGATTTTTAACAGTACTTCTTATATGTTAAACTTATAAAATATATAAAGTTAATGAATCTACTCAATTTGCCAATTAGTGCCAATACTATTATGTATAATTAAATTGATAATAACATACTCTTTTAATGTACTGAAATAAGTATATGATAATAGATAGAAATATTCCATATGGTCTTGGTCGTGCTGTTTAACACTTCTTACACAGCAGATAGAGGCATATAATATGTATTTCGATAAACATAAAATATTTTATATTTATCGATAAGAATAAATACCTTGTGGTATTACCGTATTTGTATTTAATTTAAGGCTAAAGCTTAGAATTGTACTTTATTATTGAAGTAATGTAAGGAATTCTGAGTTTATAAAACTACAATATATCTGTATGAAACTTTTATTCTATAAGCTGGGATATGATAATCTTGAAATCTATAAATAGTAGGCTCTATTAGCACCACATCCGCAGCTACCAGCGATGGAAACTGCCCCAGCAGCTGGCACAGCACCTCCAAATTCAACAGCACCGAGAATGGGCACCTGTCCAGCGATATCAGTGATACCAGCAACTGGCAGCTGACCAGCGACTGCTACATCACCGACACCAGCACCACCATAGGCACCAGCAGCCAAGGGAGCAGGAGCGTATCCGGGAGCAGCCAGACCATATGGACTCGGAGCTAGAACTGGTGCAGGTCCTCGCCAACATTGGCTGTATACATTCTGTGAAAAATATTATTCTATAGAATTGCTGACAATACTTAAACAAATATTTTTGTTTATGTACAATATTTACCTGAATCAAGCAAGCATGGACGCAGAGTAAGAAGAAGGCGAGGGTAGACATGTTGCTGTTTATATTAAACGAAGTCGAGTACACTATGTCACTATAAGAACTTTAACGCTTTTATACTTATTGGTCCCATATTTAGATTAGAGTTACGAAATTCTCAATTCGAAATTCGTATTGTAAGTCTTAAAGTGAAATATGTTCTCGTATGTACCTATATGTATATAGTATATTGATATACATAAGTGCCATAAATAAAAAAAAATCAAATTAAATCAGCTTCACAATGTATCCCGCACACAGCAAGGTAGGCAGAAGGAACCTAGTGTTAAGACACTCTGTTCCTTTCCGCCGATTTCTGGAGGTCTTGCGTAGGCGGAACTCAACACTGCGCTTTGCCTCGACACCAAAGCGAAGAAAATAAAAATATAAATGTAAAAAAATATTTATTTTACTCGAGTGGGGATCGAACCCACAACCAGTCGATGTTACACTTTGATACACTACGCTACGACTAGCCTCAACTGGTACCATAAGTTTTAAATACATATATGACAGTAAAAGCGACGGTTGTGATTTCGGTTCCCATTTGTTGGAATTAGATATTAAATATTTTTATTTCCTCACTCTGGTAACGAGAGCGCGACGTTGAATTTCGCCTCTCACACTCAACACGCAATGCGAGATAGCAGATGTGCTGAACGGAGGTGTCTTAATAGGAAAGGTATATCTTAACACTTGGTTCCCAGGTATCCTCTGCCTACACTGCTGCGGGTAGGATACAGCGAGAAGCTTAAAAAGATGTTAATCATCCAAGAGTAACAAACAGGCAAAAACATTTCTTTATTTGCATAGCTAATTTGATGGCACTTTTACATAATTACATTCTCAATCTAAAAGACAGGTTTTCTGCAAGTAATTTCATTTCACAGAATTGGAATTGGAACATTATTTTGATTTAAGAAACAATAATAAATATAAAATTTTAACATGTTTAAGACCTATTTCATATATCATACCTTAGATAGTATAATATTTTATTTCATTCATATAAATTTCTCAAATGACCTATTAACCAATCTTTCATATGTCACGTACAACTTGAAACTGTTGAAGACAAAAAATTTTCTAAATATTATAATATAACAAGCTACATATATTTATGATCTTATATTTAAATGATGTGAAAATAACTATATTTGTTACTAATTCTTTGGATTTTTGTGAGGGTACTCACAAATTATGTAAAAATCTCTTTATTTCTAATGATTTAAAAAATTCTATTTTCATGAATTTTTACCTTTACATTCTTGTTTGTTATAGACTCATAGACTTAGCCTCTATATTGGCGAAGTGTTAAGGTGTCATTTGTACTCGTATTTTAAAATTGTCCGACAAGTAACCCGTTATTTAAATTTTTAACACAATATAAATTAAATAGAAGGTTAAAATAAAGTTAAAAAATAGGGTCACTTTTTTTGTCATACTGCAATAAAAAATAATTAAATAAACAATAAATAATCAATATTTTTTTAAATATTCATAATGATTTCTCCAGGCTAGTCGTGGCGCAGTGGCACGAGGTGTGACTGTAAAACCGACTGGTTGTGGGGTCGATCCCCACTCGAGGAGATGAAATATTTACTTAAATTTATATTTCCATTTCTTCGCTCTGGTGTCGAGGTTAAGCGCGGCGTTGAGTTCTAAGTAAGAGTAGCCAAAAAAATTTAGGCAGATCCCTGTTGCCCTTCGAGAACACCTCGTTTTTGTAATAACTTTCTGATTGATAAGTTGTTGGGAAGTTTGAGAGTCACTGACAATCTTTAAGAAAAATTAAAACTGCATAAATAATCATGCTGATAATTTGGAATTGTTCTATTCCACTAAATATGCAAAGTATAAGTAATAAAACATAGTAGACAATTTTAAAGCAATTTAAAATAAAAAAAATATATATGTCAATCTGGGAATCACGAAATCGTAGAGATTCACAATATTGTCTCGTGGTCACTCCTAACCTTCTATAGTAGTTGAATGTTCTTTGCTGAATATGAGAAAGAGTATTAAGGTAGCATGGCACGAAGTACTGGTTTGGTTCGTAATTTATTAATACATAAATTCAGCATTTTCGGGAGTTAGCCGAATGTACCTTACGCATTAAGCCTGAATTTTGGGAAAAAGCGCAAGATCTCCAATTTTTACGGAATCCTATGTGGGCGAACCTGACTCGCCCTTGACTATTTTTTTATAGTTTATATTAGGCGTACCAGTTCTCAAAATCCTCCCAGGACTAATAGCTTTAATACAAAAAGTTTAATTCAAATTTGTCCCCAAGATATCCGCGATATAATATATGAACAATTGAATGGGGTGGTTGGATAGAAGTCTTAAATGGACTAGATATATTAATGAAAATTTTATTTAATTCAGATAGATGTTAAAACGTTTTAAAAATTCTGGCAGGCAATGCCTGGGTGTCTTTCCATCGTAATCTAGTAATGTACCTTACATATGTATAACATGTCTATGAAATCGCATAGAATAAATTAGGAGAAAGTTTTAAGATTTCAGAGAGGCTTTAGAAGACTATAATTTCGTAATAATAGAAATATTAATTTAAGTAAACGTTTATATTCTCTTAAATTTTTTACAATAATTATTCCAACAGATTACAAATCATTAGTCATAATATACCTACATAATAAATTAGAAAGAACAAATAAATATTTACATGTTAATAATTATATTTTATTTATGGTTTACAGGAAATATAAATAATAACTGGCAAATTTATTTCAAGGATTATATTTATTAACAGTTGCTGAGCGTATGTTAATACTAGTTAAACTAGTTTCTCAAAATGGACATTTTGCTTTTTAAAAACGGCTTTATTGTTCAGAAATAGATCATCAAATTAAGGTACCACAACCACAACCAGCTCGTGCAGGTGCAGCGAAGGCAGCGTCATAAGCACGAGCTCCTAAAGCATAACCAGGGGCAGCAGCGTATGCACCAGCAGCACCAATGTCTTCAGTCAGCATAGCGACTTCACCGTTACCACAACCGTAAGCCACAGCTCCAGCACCAGCAGTTGGTAAAGCACCTTGAAGTGCCACGGTTCCCAAGAAAGGAAGAGCTCCAGAGACTGCTAGGGGACCTTCATAAGCGTTTTCGGAAACAAGAGACACTCCGCTTGCGGGAATAGCAGATGCACTAGATGTTGGTAGAGCACCGCCATTGGAAGCAGCGACAGCAGCAGGTCCGTATCCGGCAGCTAATGGGCCAGCAGCTGCGAAAGGAGCTAAAGTGGCCGCGCAAGGAGCGGCGCCCAATGGAGCGAAAGGAGCAGATAAAGGAGCCGCAGCGAACGGTGCAGCAGCCAAACTTGAGCTAAGGCATTGTCCAGCGATGGACTAAAATAAAATAAAAATAAAATAAAACGTTTTTGTAGTTTATTGTCTTATATAATATGTTAAAATTTGGTTATACTTACTTTGAACATAAGCGCTTGGGCGCAAAACAAAAATACTACTTTAACCATCATGTTTACTGTTTGAGTTATATTCAACTCTTAATGTTTGATTCTTAAATATGACCCTTTTATATTGATTTATTTTTACAAAATTATCACTTGGGAATGTTACAACAATTTAAATTTATGTAACATTTCAAAGTATACGTGCCATCTGAAAAGTTGTTGATAGTTGTTGACCGGAATGAAATGTTATCATGAATGAAATGTTAGCGTTTTTTAAAAGTAGATAAAAAATATTGAATGTATTAATAGACCCCGTCCTCGGTGGTTTAAGGTCAAAAATCTTGCAAATTTATTTAATATTAATTCAAATCTAATTGACTATTCTTAGTGCAACTTCAGGTCTTAAAGACCTAGCGATAATAAATTATAATTTTCTTTTTTTTAGATTCACGCTGACCGGATACAGCGTAGGCTCTAGCAGGCTCGAAAAAGGGAAACTAATGTCAGCACTGTTCCCCATTTACAGCTCAATTTTTGAGATATTGTGTGTTGGGTGACGAAACACCACACACCATTTTGCCTTGTTACCAGAGCGAGGAAATGAAAATAATTAATTGAACCGAGGTCAAATCAAACTCACAACCATTGCATTTACAGCCAGACGCGGTGGCGCCTTAATATCAACCCTAAAACATCATAATATGATACGAAATCGTATGGAATACAATGAATTTATACAAACATGACTAAACCCGATATCATTATTTTTATATCTGATATCATTATTTATCGGATATAAAAATAATGGTGTGTTGTCGGGGCAAAGCGCGGCGTTGAGTTCTGCCACTCAACACGCAAAGCCCTCAGAATTCGGCAGAAAATGGGGAACGGAGTGTCTTAAGACCTAGGTTCCCTCTGTCTACCCTGCTGTGTGCGGGATACAGCGTGAAGCTGATTTATTTATTTTTTTATTATTTTTGTGGTAAATGAGCTTTATTTCCGCTTCCGCTTTCTTTTCGAAAGTTAATTTTAGGGGCTTAAGAGTTTATAATTTCGTAAAAATATTAATATTAATTTAAGTATCCATTTATATTCTCCTCAAATTATAATGCATAATTATAATTTTGTTAATATTTAATGTGACAGAAACTAACCAAACTAACCGTGTGCTGAGAATGTTGCGAAACAAATTGTAATTATAGAAAAAGAACAATATATAAGCGTTAAAATTTATGTGAAACTCATTGTGTCCGATTCCTTCACAACACAAAACACATCAACATGTCCACCTTTGCATTCTTCTTTCTCTGTATTCAGGCTTGCTTGCTACAGGTAAATATTTTTTTTTCTGCTTAGCTTCACATTGAATACCGCATATAGCAGGGTAGGCAGAGTGAGTGCTAGGGCACTCTTTTTCCCACAAACCGCCCATTTTTTGAAATATTTCGTATTGAGTGGCGGAACTCTACGCAACGCTTTGTAAATAATGTTGCAAAGTTTGAAGTAAATAATATAGTAAAGTAATGCCAATGCCATTTACCAGATCAAGAGTAAACTAAGTTAATGGGTAAAACCAATTTTCCAGAATGTTTACAGCCAATGTTGGAGTGGGGCACCAGTTTTAGCTCCAGCTGCAATCGCTGAACCCTTCGGATATGCTGCGGGTCTCGGCGCTCTTGGACCTTATGCTGCAGCCCCATATGGTCTGGCTGCTCCTGGTTACGCTCCTGCTCCCATGGCTGCTGGTGCCTACGGTGGTGCTGGTGTCGGTGATGTAGCAGTTGCTGGTGAACTGCCAGTAGCTGGTATCACTGATATTGCGGGACAGGTGCCCATACTCGGTGCTGTTCAGTTCGGAGGAGCTGTGCCTGCAGCTGGAGCTGTCACTATCGCCGGTAGCTGCGGATGTGGTGCCAACGGAGCTTACTATTATTAAGTTGTAAAAAAACTACGAATCTACGAACCGAAATAAACGCGTGACGATCATATTTTTACTGTTTTCATATATTAAGAACTTTAATAATTTGCAATTCCTGTTCTATAACTTTACACTTACATTTAACAAATTTCTCGCTAGACCAATATCTCTTTCTCTTACACTATCTAGTTGAGGTAAAATTAGAATTAGTACAATGGCTAAATTATTCATAGCAGACAACTCCATGCCTTGTATGTATATTCATATACATACTCGTGTATATATATATATATATATATATATATATATATATATGGAGGATTTTAAAAATTTTAATTGGATCCATATTTACTTTATGTAATGCAATCACAGCAATTCGGTTCTGTTTATCAACATATTTTAGATTATGTTGGCGTGAAATAAAAAAACACAATAAACAATCATATCAAAATCACAGATTCCAAGTTGAAAAGTAATTGTAGGGTTACGTAAGGTACGTTAAGAACAAAATTAACCCTTATAAGATCACTTGGTTGTCCATCGGCCTGTCTGTCTATCTGTCCGTCCGCCCGTTCCTGAGTCTGTCTGTCTGTATGACAAGAGCCTTTATTTCAGGAGAGATAAAGGCGCTTGGAGATAGAGTCGCAATAACTTAACTTAGCTTCACGCTTTATCTCTAACGGGGTAGTCAGAGAGAACGGAGCGCCAAATGCTGCGGCCTCAACATACCTCTTTCGCCTCGTCCACTGTCATCAACCTCTTCATACATGCCCTCCGGGGGGTCCTTATGCTTTTTATGTTACCTTTCTCCAGTATCTATGATACTGTGTTTTCGAAGATCAACCGGGGTCTCCCCCGACCTCTCTTACCACTCACAAGCGAACAACTAGAGTCGAAATTCCAACCATATATCTAGATCTATGGCGATCTTATATTCAACACATTTATTATACAGGGTGGAAGTGTCAGCACCACATTAAATGAAACCACAGTTTTAACTACTCTATAAAAGCCTAATATAATTCAGAAAAAAATAAATTCCCAAAAATGAAAAAGTTTTTTTTTCAAACAAAATATATAATAAAATTGACATTTTAAAACAAAACGCCATTTGTAAGGATGACGCACGCACACATAAACCTATCAAAGGAAGATCGCCGCACACGCCTCATTTCGAAATCGAGTCGTATGTATTGGCGATAAAGTTCAAAGTTGTTTAACCTTTAGTAGTATTTTTGTAGTAGTAAGTGTTTATGTTATTGGAATCTATACGTAATCGCGCCACACGAAATACAGGTATGGATAAAAATCGTGAAAAGAAAAAAAAAACCTACGTCCAAACTGTTGAGCCATATTGATTAATTTCTTTAGGTATAGGTTTGAAATATTTTACCCTATATGCTGTTTTCGTAAATGGAGCGCTGCCTCTTCCACCCTGTATATTTAATTAGGTTATCCATACGCTACAAAACAATAGCGAAAGATAATTACACAATTGCATTTGTAGCGAATAAATTTTGGACGCTGATTTAGTGTGTTTACAAATGTTGTTTATGAACAATATTAATTAATGTGCAATACCCCTACAGCCCCATGATTCCCTGAAAAAAAACCGTATTTCTACATCTATATTATATAGTAAAAAAACGTGTATATATTTATATACTAAAAAAAGACGTATTTCGACACTGTAAAGGGAATCAAAATTAATAGAGTACTTTCGGTTAACCTAGAATTATGAAATTTGACAACTAGTATATAAAGGTATACTAGTTTAGGAAAAATCTGAAATCTACTTTTACATTTACTACATTTGTGGTTAAATCCTAAAACATAATAGCCTTAAAAAGGAAGCAAAATTTGGTATAAAAGCCACTAGTTCAAGTGAGGTATCAGATGAAAGGGTTCTGGCTAAGCTTAGCCTGAGCTTCGAGACGTCCAATTTTTTACGGAACCCTCGGGGACGAGCCCGACTCGTGCTTGTCTAGTTTTTTGTTTATTTTTAATTGTAATAGTATTTATGGCAAGACTAAGTATCGACCTATGTTAAAATTCAAAATTTCTTTATAGATCCTAAAATTTTTACGTCATAGTAACGGAGTAGGATAGTGTTTGTCATTGTAATGGTTTATCTCCACTCAGGAAAATAATCATATTTAATTTTTTTTTATTTCTTCGCTCCAGTAAGACGAAACGCGCCGTTGGGTTGCACCTTAATACCTAATGTCTCGAATGTGGATACAGAACGGAGCGTTTTGACACTAGGATTTCTATGCGTACATTACTCCATACCCTGCTGCATATATATTTATCTTATGCGAGGTACAGCGTGAGCTGCGTGACAGCTTCACTAAGTATCTCGCTTGATACAGGTGAAATATATAATGTAATAGTACCCCCGTAGCAACTAAAGACAAATTCAACATCAAATTTATATAGTAATTATGACAAACAGCCGATGTGACTGTTGTAACTACGACGTGATTAGTGGCAGAACTCAACACCACGCTTTTGCCTCGCGTTACCAGAGCGTGGAAATGAAAATATTAAATATTTCATTCCCCTAAGTCTGAATTGAACCCACAACCGTCATGTTGACAGTCGCACGCTTGTGCTCATACACCATATTATTAACAAAAACATATTATTAACCTATTATGTGCTATGTATTTATTTTTTTCAAGAAGAACGAATTTGTTGTGGAAAATTACGTTTTAAGTATAAAAGTATAAATTTAACTTGAATTAACTTGATATGAAAAATTGCGAATTTAATATGTAAATGGATGAATTTGGATTGTAGAATCTATATATACGTAAGTATCAATTAATATTGTCATTTATTTTAATTTTTTTATTTTTAAGTAATTAAAATTTTATTTTGTACTTTTTAGTTTTTCTTAAGTTTGTGAAAATGCTAATTAAAACGCTGGACATGCCAAGTAATCTTAGTTTTAAAAAATTAAAAAGAAATCAACTGCTTCAAGTAATTTATTAGAACATAAGCATTGTGAATATATAAGTAATTAAAGGCGACACCCGCAGCCAGCACCAGCACGGGCATAAGGTCCAGCCAAAGCTGCATCATAGCCAAGTGCACCAATGCCTAAGCCTGCACCGTATGCCAATGGGCCGGCCATACCAGCTCCAATATCCTCAGTCAACATAGCGACTTCTCCGTTGCCACACCCGTAAGCAACTGCTCCAGCACCAGCAGTCGGCAGAGCACCTTCGAGTGCAACAGTACCTAAGAAGGGTAAAGCTCCAGAGACTGCAAGGGCGCCTTCATAGGCATTTTCGGATACAAGGGACACTCCACTTGCAGGAATGAGGGATGCGCTTGATGTAGGAAGAGCACCCCCGTTGGACGCCGCTGCGGCTGCAACGGCAGGTCCATACGCGCCAATTGTATAGGGGCCCGCAAGGGGAGCCAAGGGGGCTGCAAGTCCACATGGGGCAGCGGCACCAGCAAAAGGAATTGCAGCGGCAAGTGGGGAGGCAGCAGCGAAGGGAGCTGCCGCTAAAGGTGCACCGGCCAAAGCAGATCCAATACACTGTCCAGCGATCGACTAAATTAAAGAAAAAACGGCAATTAGAAAAGATACTGAGAATAATTCTATTAATTTAAAACTAAGTTTAATATTATTTACCTGGATAAGGCAAGCCTGAGCGCAGGCCAAAAGTACAACATTAAACATCATTTTTTAATGTTTGACTTATAATTTGTGACTATTCCTATATAGAAGAAAAATGCTCTTTTATAGAGAACCTAATAAAACCTATTACTTATCAGTTCTTTAAATTTTGAAATATTTCATTTCTGTTGTCTTGTGTGTAATTTGTACGTGACATCTGAATGATTTGTTAAAAGGTCATTAGTAAAAATATTGAATGAAAGCGATTGAACGTATTAAATAATAATTGAACTATTAACAATTAAGAGATAAGCAAATTAAATGCTAATAAAATAGATTTTTAACAATAAAAATATATATACTTATGATTGTTGTTAAATAATATGTTTTTTTACCTCAGAATTAGGTAAAACCTGCTGTAACGTATTATATTATTTCATTTGATCTTTATTGGAGGTCGTCGTGGCGCAGCAGCATAGCCTCTGACTGTAGACGTGACATTTGTGGGTTTTTCCCCACACGGATTGAATTATTTTGAAGCTCCCTTTCTTTGCTCTGCTTGTAACCAGATAATGCGTGGTGTTGAGTTAGACTTCTGGTCTAACTCAACACCACGCATTATCTGGTCTAATGTTAAAATATTACTTTTTCCACTTTCCGTCCCATTTGCGGGACATTGTGCATTGAGGGGCAGAACTCAATACCTCTCTTTTCCTGGTTACTAGGGCGAAGAAATGAAAATAATTCATTGCCTGGAATGGTAATCAAACCCACAACCATCGCGTTTACACTCAGACAGATAGATATTATAAGGAAGAAGCAACGTGTAAATTTATAAAAATAAATAAAAAAGATATACATTATATGCATACATAGAGTATTACACAAGAATCTTCTAAATATAGAAAAGTTATAATATATAAACTTAGAAATTTACGTCTATCATATACTCGACTTTGTTGAATACTGACAGCAACATGTCTGCCTTCGCCCTCTTCTTACTCTGCGTCCAAGCTTGCTTGGTTCAGGTAAATATTGTAACTTTTTATTTTATTCTCCTTCATGGCACAATGGGAGAGCTTTTGAGTGCAATCGACATTGTTGTGCATTTGATACACTGGGGACAGTATTAAGTTTTTTTTTCTTTCTTTCACGCCCCGTACATGGCAGGGTAGGCAGTGGGAACCTGGCCTACTATTTATACTTAAGACACTGTATTCCCTTTAAGACACTGCCGTTCTCCACTTATTTTTTTTTATAATATTAAGTTAATTATTCTTATAGTATTGATTTCCACAACTCAGAATGGCATATCTTGCGGAAAGTAAAGAAACAAGTGTCTTGAGTGATGTGAAAAAGTTGGTTACCTATGCCTACCCTATGCAGGATATAACCTGAAGACGATTTGATACTTAGTGATTTTTACTTATAACACATTTTATCAAGCTTAGTGAATATGATTTTTTCTGTTTTCAGAACGCGTACAGCCAATTTTGCAGTGGGGCTGCAGGTCCATATGGTCTATATGGCCCATATGGTCTGACTGCTCCCGGATACGCTCCTGCCCCCATGGCTGCTGGTGCCTACGGTGGAGCTGGTGTTGGTGACGTTGCAGTCGCTGGTGAGCTGCCAGTTGCTGGTATCACTGATATTGCCGGACAGGTGCCGATCCTTGGTGCTGTACAATTCGGAGGCGCCGTACCCGCCGCTGGAGCAGTTTCTATCGCTGGTAGCTGCGGATGTGGTGCTAATAGAGCTTATTACTACTAAATCGTAAAAAATAACAAATTCAGAGCAAATAAATATGTGAAAACAACATCTTCTTTTCTTCTTCCAAATTGTGTTGAAAGATTCAATAATTATTTTTATAAAACTTTAATAAAAAGTATAACGTTTTTATCAGAAGAGATAACGCTACCTATTGTATTACATTTTTTAGTATGTAAGTAGTCTTTTTACGTAATACTAGCGGCCCACACGCGGCTTCGCTCACATACCACTTTAATACTTTTATTATGCTTCATTTTCCAACAGATTGATACATTCAATCGTGAACTTATTTTCATAATTCTGAGATAGGGCAAACACTACATGACTGCATCATATCATCGGCGGCAAGGGAGCCTCTGCGTGTTTCGAACCTAGGGTTGCGATTGTAAACAGAGTTTACATTTTCTTGAAAAGTATACTTCCTAATTACATGCTATAAAAGTCGAAGATTATAAGCTTTTAATTTAACGCAATCAAAAATACGCGCTTTTATATATCGATTTTGCTACATTTTGTATGAAATTCGCCGCGTAATCAAGACCTATAGGGTACTTCCCGTGGAACTCTTAGAGTTATGAAATTTGACACGAAGTCAGAACTTACAATATAAATAAAGAAAAAAAATCCTTAAAGTGAAAAATTACAGGTACCTTTTTCTATATAAAAAAACGGACAAGCGCGAGTCGGGATCATCCACCGAGAGTTCCGTACAAAATTAGAGATCTCGAACTTAGCCAGAGCCCTTTCATTTGATACGTCATTTGAACTAGTGGCTTATTTTTTAGGATTTAACCATAAATGTTTTTTTTTTCTGATTTTTTCCTAAGCTAGTACACTACCTGTAGACCGGAATCGAAAATTTGAGTATATAGTGTGTTCAACGCAATATCTCAAAGCGTTCCTGAGATAAAGGCTCTTGACAGATAGACAGACAGAGGGACGGACAACTTGGTGATCTTATAAGGGTTCCTTTTTTCTTAAAACGTACGAAACCCGGCTAGTACGACTAACATAGTGTTTGCAAATTTTTCAGAAGCAGAATACATCTGAAGCAGAATAGAGTCTTCCCTACACATCCGTACACGTATTAACCTCAAGTTCGAAAAAAATGGACCACCTTATTTGCGAGTTGGTCGTCGTTCGGAAAAGTGGTGGGCGTCAATACTGTGCGGTTTTTTATTTTAATGTAATTGTTGCGTCATTTTATATTTGAAAGAGAAAATATTATTAATTCTGGGAAGTATTGAATTATACTTACCTCAGACCACCCTACATTGTTTTATTTTTTTATATTTACCGCTTTTGATTTGTACTTAATTATATCTTAATTTGCCATAATTTGTTGGAGTTTTTTAAAAACGTTAACAGTATCAAAAAAAGCTACCACTTCAAGAGGTTTGCTCTTGCCTCCGCAATTCTGAGCACAAATCCCTTATGCCATAGGGAGACGTTGTATTGAATAGTTTTATAATTAATTTTATGTCTTCAAATGTGTTATATACTTGGCTCAGTCTTTCACGACGTAATATTTTGTCGCTTATGACACTAAAATTCTCCACTTATTGCCCATTTTCCAAAATATTTTATATTGAGTTGAGAAACTCAACTCCACGCTATGCGTCGTTTTTAACAGGGCGAAGAAATTACAATCATTTATTCCCCTAGTGCCAATCCTACCTACAACTATCGCGTTTATAGTACGATGTCAGACACTGTGATGCTGCCCCACGTCAACCTATTATTTTTTCTTTGGTATTTTGTCATATAGACAAAAGAAATCTACATACGTATATTATTATGTTACACACAATATACGAATTTTTTAAATGCCTCTCAGTTAAAATCTATTGCTATTTTACTAAAGGCTTATTACTTAAGCGTTTCAATGTTGATGTGCCAAATATATAAATAAGCCGGTAAAAAAATATTGGGTAGAGAAATAAATAAGATCTTATGATCTTAATAAAATGCTTCAAATCATTTATCTGAACAGCCACAACAGTATTTAATTAAATACGACACCCACAACCAGCACCAACACGAGCGTAAGGTCCGGCCAAGCCTGCATCGTAGGCAAGGGGTCCGGCACCATAGCCGAATGCACTGGCATATGGGCCGGCCATACTAGCAGCTCCAATATCCTCAGTCAACATAGCGACTTCCCCATTGCCGCACCCGTAAGCAACTGCTCCAGCGCCAGCGGTAGGCAAAGTACCTCCGAGTGCCACAGTACCTAAGAATGGCAATGCTCCAGAGACTGCAAGGGCACCTTCATAAGCATTTTCGGATATAAGAGAAACTCCACTTGGCGGAATAGAGGATGCGCTTGACGTGGGAAGCGCACCTCCGTTCGAGGCAGCTGCTGCGGCAGGTCCGTACGCCCCAAAGGGACCGGTAGCGGCAAGGAGAGGACCAGCAGCTCCACAAGGGCCAGCAGCAGCAAATGGAGCTGCAGCAGCGAATGGAGCCGCAACTAAAGGTGCGCCAGCTAATGCTGATCCAATGCATTGGCCAGCAATCGACTAAAATCAATAAAAAAGTTAAATAATTTTAAAATTGCTTCAATTTTGAATAACTCATTTTTTTATTTTCAAAATTATGAATTATTAACGTATTACAACTTGTAATTCTATATTATTTACCTGAACAAGGCAAGCCAAAAGTACAACTTTGAACATCATTGTTACTGTTTTCACGTCCAATTCCTAAATATGCTGTTATTGAAATGTAAGGCCTTTTTATAGAAAACTTACTAGAAAATAACTTATCAGTTCTTGATATTACAAAACATTACATTTCCATAGTGTCTTATACTTCTATGTAACTCGTACGTGACATCTGAATAATTTGTTAATAGGTCATTAGAAAAATTTATTGAATGAACAATAAATATCGAATCATCGGTTAATTTCTAGAATGTGTTTCGAGAATGGTGATTATTTCAAATTTAGTTCGATAGAGAAAGTAGTTCATGTATTGCAACTACAAGCAGTATTGGGCATATTTTTAAACATTTTTTTTTAGCTTCACGCTGTATCCCGCACACAGCGTGGTAGCTAGTGGGAACCTAGTGTTAAGACACTCCGTTCCCCACTTTCTGCCGAATTCTGGAGGCATTGCGTGTTGAGTGGCAGAACTCAACACCGCGCTTAACCTCGATACCAGAGCGAAGAAATGGAAATATAAATTTAAGGAAACATTTCATCTCCTCGAGTGGGGATCGAACCCACAACCAGTCGGTTTTGCAGTCACACCTCGTGCCGCTGCGCCACGACCGGCCTCATTTTTAAACTTTGAGTCGCTATTTCAGTTTCTTCTCCCTGCAACGTGATGGGCACACCCTCAAATTGAATCCGCGGAAAACTAAGATATTTTATTATTAGCTATTTCTATTTTATATTGCTAAGTCATGACAGTTAAAGTAATTTTATTTGTATTTATTTCGGCACCGACTTCAAATGTCCAGTCTTTAAATCCGTAGGAAGTGCATTCTAATAACAATTGTATAATTATATTAATATAAAAAAAAGTTATTTTATGCTTTTTAGTTCTTTCAGTTGTTTCTTTTATTTTTTACTAAATACATCGTTTTTTTATTTTCTACGTTTTAGTGTCTGTAATTGATAGTTTTGTAAAATGCATGATATTTCTAAGTATATAAAGTAGGATCCGTTGTTTTTTGTTATATACATTAAATAGAAATTAAAAGATAATATAAAAAATACAGATAGACAGCCTCACAGACTTACTTATTAGGAACCCGTTGTTTAATAAGTGAAGTCAGCTTAAATAAAAACATTTAAGAAGCCGACACAACGTATCGCAAAAATTGTATAGCCGAAGTAAACAAAAATGTTCATAAAATTAAAACTACCAAGTCAAACTAAGTATTTTAAAGATCAAATAACAAATAGCTCCCATTAAACAAAAAAGAATCACTCAAATCGGATTTAAACTATTTAAATAATCGATGTAAATATTTGTATATTTACACTATTTGAATAATCGATGTAAATATTTGTATATTTACGTCGATTACTCAAATAGTTTAAATCCGATTTGGGTTTTGTGACATTTGCATCGACCAAGTTAAGAAAATACTAATAGATTAAAAACTGCGGAGCTAAACTAACTTTTTTTTTCTAACTTTTTTAGATTTTTAATTACATACTACTATGAGCTTCTGAACTCTAATAAGAAAACAATTTTATAAAAATAAAGCCATTAACACGTATAAAGAAAATTACGAAAGAATTATCTAAATATAGACAATGGACAATATATAAACTCGGAGGTTAAAAAAAACGATTATTGCGTTCTCACCTACGTTGAATACTAACATCAACATGTCCACTTTTGCTTTTTTCCTACTTTGCGTACAAGCTTGCTTGGTTCAGGTATGTACATACTCGTATATATTTTGATTTCATTACAGGTACATTTTGAAAATCGATATTAGAATATTATTTATTCTTATCGATATAAGAACATTATTTATTCCAGTCACGCTGCATCCTGTATATAGCAGAGTAGGCAGAAGAAACCTAATATTACGACACTCTGTACCCCACTATCCAATTCCTTCAAGGCCGTGCTTTGTTTTGTGGGAGTGCTTGTCCTGTAACCAAAGCGAGGAAATGAGAATAATGCATTTTTTAGAGGGTTAATCGAAGCCACAACCGAGGCGTTTGCAGTCACTAACTGTGCCGCTGCACTACGACAGCCTTCAAATTTTCTTAATAGAAAAAAATATAATTATTTTCTCTTCAGAACGTGTACAGCCAATGTTGGCGCGGAGCTGCACCAGCTTTAGCTCCGGCTGCAATTGCTGAACCCTTCGGATATGCTGCGGGCCTGCCTTATGCTGCAGGTCCATATGGACTGGCTGCTCCCGGATACGCTCCTGCCCCCATGGCTGCTGGTGCCTACGGCGGTGCTGGTGTCGGTGATGTAGCAGTCGCTGGTGAATTGCCAGTTGCTGGTATCACTGATGTTGCTGGACAAGTGCCCATCCTCGGTGCTGTAGGTTTTGGAGGTGCATTGCCAGCTGCTGGGGCGGTCACCATCGCTGGTAGCTGTGGATGTGGTGCCAACGGAGCTTACTATTACTAAACTGCTAACGAACTTCGAACTATGCACAGTAAATAAAAACTTATACTTCTATATTTTTTCTTTTCTTTACTATATTTTCAGTATATTTTTGTACTTTCATCTGTTTGAAGTTCGAAATTTTAGTTTCGTATGTTTAATGGATAATTTTCAGAAAAACATTAAAATTGTAATTTTTTGGTGAATTCTTAAAGCATTCAATATACGGTAAAAAAAACTATAATATAATATAGGAATAGCTAGAAGAAAAGTAGAAAGTGTTATTTACGCAAAAGGAACTTCCCTTTGCGAAAATATCATTACATTTATTATATACCCTATTAATATTGTTTTGTTTAATATAAACGGCCATATTATTTTTGTAAATAAAAAAAAATAAAACTCAGCTTCACGCTGTATCCCGCACACAGCAGGGTAGGAGTTCATAGCACAGCAGAGGGAACCTAGTGTAAGAGACTCTGTTCCCCACTTTCCGTTAAGTAAATATAAAAATATGTTTTTATGTATGTAGATCTGAGTCTGAATTCAGCTCGAACGCGACACTTAGGAATACACTTTACACACACTCACATATCGGTCGGCATATTCTGGTTAAGCATGAGGTCTTAAAATTTCGTAGCATTTAAATTACCGTTAATAAAAACTGGCCCTAGTATTTTACTTCGATAAATGCCAATTGCCTGCATTCGTGGCAGACGAGGAGGAGCAACATGAGAATTTAGTGAGTATTCAAACGGCCCACATCTGCTAGTTCGCGAGTCCCACATAACCCACTCGTGTTCCCACTCGGTATCTGTAATAGGAGTTCGTTAAAAAAAAGATTCTTAATTATTTAAAATTATTATATGCTACTGAATTTAGGAACTTAAGTTTTGTCAAATGCCGAAAATATCTAAGAAACCGGAAGATAAGGGTTTTGCTTGAAAGGTCCGATATTGTAACCCATAGTCCCCACACAAACCTTCCAAAGGATCAGATTCTTTTGAGCCCGAGAATTATGAAAGAGAAGCATAACAATACTGAAAATATTTATTATCAACAAGAGAAAAACAAAAAAACGTGAGTATAGTTACAATACCACCATACCATTTAATATTATAAAAAAAGGTGTTACTAATCTAATGATGCTTGAGGTTTGACTCTCAAGCATTGCTGTTTCTCAGTTACATGTTACAAACTTGTGTCTTGAGATGATGAGTGGGTGCAAACGGGAGGATAAAGATTTTTCCAAGTTGCTCTCCAAGAACTTCTCTTATATGTACATGTGTGTGTATAATAAATGTTTTTAAAAAAGAAATAAATATTTTTTAAGGACAAAAAATAATATTCAAGCTGCATCAAGTTCTCTTTTTTGAGTATAATTTTTATACGTAGGTTTAAATTTAACTGCACAAATTTTTAGGCTTAGGGGTGTGGGTAAATCCAAATTCTTGCTGCATCAAACTTAAAACAGTCTTGATAGCGGGACGTGAAAACAGTCTTGATAATGTGAATGTATTTTTAATATTCAGGTAGAGGCCAGTCGTGACGCTGGGGCACAAAGTATGCCTCGAAACGCGACTGGTTGCGGGTTCGCTCCGCACCGCTAGAGGAAATGAAATATTTATTTAAATTTATATTTACATTTCCTCGATCTTGTGTCGAGGCAAAGCGCGGCGTTGAATTCCGCCACTCATAACGCAATGCCACCAAAATTCAGCGGATAGTTGGGAATATAGTGTCTTAACACTAGATTCCCTCTGCCTACCCTGCTGTGTGCAAGATACAGCGTGAAGCTGATTTAATTTGATTTGATTACGTTAGATGCCCAAAGACCTCTTTTACCATCACTAGCCCAAGATAGTTTTTCAAACAAATACTATGGCTTTTTATTCTACCGAATTCTTTGAAATAATAATTTCTAGCCTAAACTCTCACAAAACTACCTTTGTGTATCCTTTCCAATAAAAAAATAATCATCGCAATTAGTTGGTGTGATATTGAGTTATTCGTCCATTTGTCGAGTATATATTTAATGTAAATTTAGGACTAGTGTTATTTTCTCATTGAAAACATTGTCAGTAATGGATAAATAAAAATGGTACCATACAAGAAGCACCAGCTTTCAAATAATTAAATGGCTTGCATTCGTCCTGAAGCCTTTAAACAGCTACTATCGTATATGAGTTTATTCTGGTAAAGAGAAACTGGTAAAGAGTTTATTCAGAAAAAGAGAGAAAAGACGGCTGCCTCCGTTTCTAATATGGCTTTAAAATAAAAAGAAAGATTGATATAGCTTGCTTGGTCATTATTTAATTTGTTTATAAATTAAATCATATATGCTCCAATGGCACCGCAACCGCAGCTTCCGGCGATAGAGACAGCTCCAGCAGCTGGCACAACGCCTCCGAACTCAACAGCGCCGAGTATTGGCACCTGTCCGGCGATGTCAGTGATACCTGCAACCGGCAGCTGACCAGCGACTGCTACATCACCGACACCAGCTCCACCGTATGCACCAGCAGCCATAGGAGCAGGAGCGTATCCAGGAGCAGCCAGACCATATGGACCTGCAGCGTAAAGTCCAGGAGCGGCGAAACCCGCAGCATATCCGAAGGGCTCAGCAAGTGCAGCTGAAGCTAAAGCGGGTGCAGCGCCACGTAAGCACTGGCTATATACATGCTGAAATCAAACAAAAAATTAAATAAAAATTTTGTCACACACTGATTAACGACATACTGTAAGCGTCTTGTAATAGACACCATAAAAGAGAAGAATATTTCTTAAGACCGGACTTATCTAAATATTTTTTATATTACAAATACATAAATGTACTATGTTTGTAATTGATTTGTGAGCAATTTACGCTACCAAGGGGTTAACTAAATTTACTAAGCTATGTTATCTCATTTTGAAAACCAAACACATTTTTTTAATTAATAATAGTATAAGCTTTACCTGTACTAAGCATATTTGGATGCAGAGGAGCAAGAATGCGAACGGGGACATGATGCTATAGTTATTTCACGTCAGGGTAATAATGTTTAGACATGTATACTATAGCGTTTTTATATTAAAAATCATTGTATGCATACAATGTGTTTCACAACTTTTGAATAACGTGCCAAATATTTTTTTACTTATCTCTTTTGGGCCATATCCGAATTGTAACATTTTTAAACATTTGTTTTATTATTTTTGTTTTTTTTTGTTTTACTAATAATTTATTTATCTCAGCTTCGCTTTAGTTAGTTAATATTTTACAGCCTATCATGCTAGAAAGTAGGAGCGAAACGTCGTGTTTTTTAAATATATTTACGAATATAAACAATCAAAATAATTATTATTTTTATATAGTACACAATAAACAAAATTCGTCGGTAAGCGCCCAACATCTTTAAAAATGTTCAAAACCAATGCCAGTGTGATTTTTGTATTTGACAAACAGATTAGATTCACTAGCAATTAGGTCACGACCTAATATATAGATTTAATTAGGTTCGATTACATTGAAACACATTTCGATTTCATACAACTTAAAAAAACGTCTATAATATAGTGGACTCCAGGAGTGCTGTAAACAGACGCGATATCTTTGACAGAGCGCTCCTAGAGTCCGCCCCACGGTTGTGTGTGAAAATTAAAAATAATGAATATATATAGTGTGATGCTTTAAGAAAAAAGTTATATATCTACTCAAAAACCATAATATTCGCTTTGAGTATTGATAGCTAATTGTTGCCACAACTTTACTATATTCCGATTTCATTGCATAATTAAAGTTTGTAAATTTCAATTGAAATACTAAATTTACCTCACGTTTTATAAATTGTAACATATTTACTAATTCTG
The DNA here is from genome assembly GCA_013421005.1 of Heliconius erato x Heliconius himera. NCBI lineage: Eukaryota > Metazoa > Arthropoda > Insecta > Lepidoptera > Nymphalidae > Heliconius > Heliconius erato x Heliconius himera. The sequence continues at coordinate 29,462 of JAATLQ010037236.1, read as the reverse complement.
AGAATATGTATGCATTTATCAGTCTAATGCAATATAAAAGACAATTTACTACTTGTTTAGATATTCTCGATTTTATTTTCGAACAGCCAACATGGTCGCCAAGTTTGTTTTGATCTGCGTTCAGGCACTAGCGCTCCAGGTCAGGAAATCACATATTATTTTATCTTTACACTGGTTGTCGCTCGCAACTTTCTTGTATAGACAGCGAAATGAAAAATTTCATTTATTCCCGTTCCCATATACATTTTAAGATATTTTGTCTTAGTATGCCCACATTATTTGATGCAAAGCAATGAATGCCAAATGTCCGCCAGTCAGTCAGTTACACAAGAATTTTATATAATTATATATATATTATTAGAGGCTAGTTCCAAGCCACAAAAAGTGCCTGTAATGCTGTATAAAAATTTATAGATATATACTATTTTTGTTAAACCTTTATAGTTTATGTTATTTAGGATTCTCTCTGTCTAGTAGATGATGACAATGAAGAAAAAAATCAATCACAATCACTTACTTCTTAAATTTTAAATTCAATTACTTTGTCAGTAGTGCTTAGTTGAATATTTTTATATTATCAACTAAAACTAAATATGTCAAGGTATTGAAGATTTATATTGTAAAAAACATATAAAACGTAATGTTATATTTCAGTCTATCGTTGGACAAAGTATCATCTCTAGACTTGGAGCGGCTCCATGGGACGTAGAATCATGGAACTCTTGTGCCTACATATCAGGTGGTGGTGCTTTACCAGTATCAAGCGCTTCATTATTTCCTCCTAGCGGTGTTTCCATTGTGTCGGAAAACGCTTATGAAGGATCTCTCGCTGTTGCTGGAGCCCTACCGTTCCTTGGCACTGTGGCTTTAGAAGGAACTCTCCCCACAGCTGGTTCAGGTGCAGTTGCATATGGATGTGGCAACGGAGATGTTGCCATGTTGACTGAAGACATGGGTGGTGCGAGGTTGGCAAATCCATTCAGTTTTCCAGCCAGTGCTCCTGCATTTACAATGGTATAGTACTTTTATATAATAAATTTTATTATCATTAAATAAATTCAAGTAATTAACTTATTTTTGATAATGTGTCTTAAAGAAATAAAAAGTAATATTATAATTAATTGTAATGGATTTAATTGATATGCATTATTGTTACAGAATCCAGCAGCTCTGTTACCCGCATTGCCTGCTGCTGCCCCTTTTGCCCCAGCCGCTCCATTTGCAGCTCCCTCTCCATTCGCAGCCCCGTTATCCGCCCCTTTCCCCACTCCATTTTCTGCTCCAAATCCTTTCCTAGCCCCTGCAACATTTCCTGCTAGTCCCTTACTTGCTAATGCTCCTCTGGCGGGGCCCAGCGCTTGGGCTAGTCCATTCGCAATGGAAGCTTATGGGCCTGCCGCCGCTGCAGCTTCCAATGGCGGCGCCCTCCCAGTAACTAGCGCTTCTTCTATTCCACCAAGCGGTGTTAATCTTATGTCAGACAATACCTACGGAGGAGCTCTGGCTGTTACTGGAGCTATTCCGTTCTTGGGTACTGTTGCTCTCGAAGGTGCATTACCAACAGCTGGATCCGGATCAATTTCGTACGGTTGCGGTAATGGCGATGTTGCTATGTTGGCAGAACAATTTGCCGCCGCTGGACCTTTCAACCCGATGGGATGGAGATACTAATTTTATTTTGTATTTACTATGTATAATAAAAATAATACAACACGCTGAATTATATACAATGAAATTTATTTTTACCAATACATATAAGAGATAAAATGATAATCTACATTTTTGTACTATATAATGGAAATGCAATAAAATAATACCAGTATAATGTAATGCTGGAAACGGATACCGTCCGCCTTACATACGATGATTGTGGGTTCAATCGTCTTGATACTTGATTTATGTAGATTCTCTCTGCCCACCTTTTTTTATAAGGATATAGTGTAAATTTTCTAAAACTCTCTATAAGCTCTTCAAGTATATATAAAAACTAATTAACTGGTTGTATCAAAGTCGGTTTATAGATACGAGATAAAAACATAAGAAAGCATTTATGAAAAATGGCATACTTTTATGAGTTGAGTTGAATAATTATCATAAAATTTTCTTACAAAGAATTTTGTATAATACAAAGAAGGACTTTTTTTTATTGATTTTTTTATTCGATAAATTAAGTAATTAACATTTATTTGCATTTGTTAAGTCAAATATTTTTTTTACTTAAATTATACAGATTAAATACAGGTAAAAATGTGCTATTGCTCGTGTAAATGCGGGTAGATAGAATAGATAGAATCTCTTTCTGATTACGTTAACAGCTTCCTATTTCTAACACTATTTAATTACATGTAAATGTGAAATTACATGTACATTTACAGTTGTAAAAGTGTATTTGGAAATAAAGATGAAGTGTCTAATTTTTCGTCAAATTATTTATTTTATTAAATATGTAAAAATACAAACATATCATAATAATAAATTTTCTAAATTTCCTCCTAAAAAAAGTAAAAAGTAAAGTTTATTTAATCCCAAACCATCGCCCATTTTAATGTTTCTTACCGAACAAAAAATGAAGAATTCTTCTCTTTGTTCATGAAATACATTTACATTAAGGAAAATAATCACAAAAAATATGTATAACATACACAACTTACCTTTTTCGGGTCGGCACACCGACACCTACACGTATTAACACTCGCTTAACGCCTTAGATCTAAGTGAAATTTTATAAAATAATGTAAAGTAAAAAATAATATTTTCTTATAATAATTATTAATTGTATGTATAAAAACAATAATGTAATATATGACAAGAAAATTTGATATAAATATATAAAATATGTTGTTAGAAATCACCAACATCTACCCTCTTTTACACGAGTTCACTAACTATATAATAATAAAGTAAATAAAAAAATATTTGTAAAAACAAAAACCCCGCCTACATAAAACTAAAAAGAAAATAAATAAGTCCAATAGTTCATTAGGATTAACAGTCGGGACCTCTTTAAATTATGCGGGGTTCCCGGTAAAGATTTTATTGATTGAAGAATTACTTATAGGTCCCGACTGTTAATCCTAATAAACTATTGGACTTGTTTATTTTCTTTTTAGTTTTATGCAGTCGAGGTTTTGTTTTTACAAATATTTTTTTATTTTTCACTTTTTTGTTAGAATTTATTATGGTAATCATAACCATGATATACCTTTTTGAAATCCTCGTATTAAGTTCTTGAATTTGATACCCATATTGTGGTATTCGAAACGATAATATTTTTTTTCACTAAGTCCAATGGCGTCCCACAGCCGCCATGATTGATTTTTTTTAATGTCACCTATCTAAGAACACTTGGCCTGCTAATACGAATCTAACGATACCTCAATCATGTAAATCCGTTCAGCGGTTCTGGAGATATGAGGTAATAAAGAATAATACATACATACAAGATACGCGCTAAAAACATAACCCTTCCTTAGCAGTCGGGAAAAAGGGTACGGACCAAATGTCTGTAGTGCTGAACTAAATAATAAAAAAAGAAAAGAACATTAAAATATCTACTAAAATGCTAACGGACTTGTGCATTAATGGGTGAAAAACAATAATAATAAAAAAATATTTATAAAAACAAAAGCCCCGACTGCATAAAACTAAAAAGAAAATAAACAAGCCCAATAATTTATTAGGATTAACAGTCGGGACCTCTTTAAATTATGCGGGGTTCCTGGTAAAGATTTCATTGATTGAAGAATTACTTATAGGTCCCGACTGTTAATTCTATCAAACTATTGGGCTTGTTTATTTTCTTTTTAGTTTTATGCAGTTGGGGCTTTTATTTTTTCCCGACTGCTAAGGAAGGGTTATGTTTTTCGCGCGTATCTTGTATGTATGTAATATTCTTTATTACCTCGTATCTCCAGAACCGCTGAACGGATTTACATAATTGAGGTATCGTTAGATTCGTATTAGCAGCCCAAGTGTTCTTAAATAGGTGACGTTAATAAAAAATAATCATGGCGGCTGTGGTACGCCATTGGACTTAGTGAAAAAAAAATATTTTCGTTTCGAATACTACAATATGGGTATCAAATTCAAGATCTCAATTTCAGGATTTCAAAAAGGTATATCATGATTATCATTACCATAATAAATTCTAACAAAAAAATGAAAAATAAAAAAATATTTGTAAAAACAAAAACCCCGACTGCAACATAGAAAATAAACAAGCCCAATAGTTTATTAGGATTAACAGTCGGGACCTATAAGTAATTCTTCATTCAATAAAATCTTTACCAGGAACCCCGCATAATTTAAAGAGATCCCGACTGCTAATCCTAATAAACTATTGGGCTTGTTTATTTTCTATGTTGCAGTCGGGGTTTTTGTTTTTACAAATATTTTTTTTATAAATATTTTTTTATTTTTCACTTTTTTGTTAGGATTCATTATGGCAATGACAATCATGATATACCTTTTTGAAAGCCTCGTATTAAGTTCTTGAATTTGATACCCATATTGTGGTATTCGAAACGATAATATTTTTTTTCACTAAGTCCAATGGCGTCCCACAGCCGCCATGATTGATTTTTTTTAACGTCACCTATCTAAGAACACTTGGGCTGCTAATACGAATCTGATGATACCTCAATTATGTAAATCTGTTCAGTGGTTCTGGAGATATGAGGTAATAAAGAATATTACATACATACAAGATACGCGCGAAATAACCCTTCCTTAGCAATCGGGAAAAATGTATATCATTCCTCATCAAATTCCTTGAGGCCAGTCATGGCGCAGCGGCACGAGGTGTGACTGTAAAACCGACTGGTTGTGGGTCCGATCCCCACTCGAGGAGAAGACATATTTACTTAAATTTATATTTCCATTTCTTCGCTCTGGTGTCGAGGTTAAGCGCGGCGTTGAGTTCTGCCACTCAACACGCAATGCCTCCAGAATTCGGCAGAAAGTGGGGAACGGCGTGTCTTAACACTAGGTTCCCTCTGCCTACCCTGCTGTGTGCGGGATACAGCGTGAAGCTGATCAAATTCCTTAATGCCAATGCCAATGCCTCCATAATTCAGAAAACTTAACAACAGCTTGTCTAAACTTCAACATTATGTTTCCTCTGCCTACCCTGCTGTATCTGATCATGACTCTTGATCCACCACAGTTGAAATTTGAAGCGGTAAGACGAACTCCAGGGGAAACGGGACCATTTGTAATGACTAGTAGTCTAGGTCTGTATAATGTATTAGTATGTAGTTTGACTGTGAACGCGACGACTGTGGGTTCGATTTCCACTCGGACAAATAATTTATTTTCATTTCCTCGCTCTAGTAACTGCCACTTAATTAAATTCCACCACACGCTATATCTGGCGGTGCTGGCTCGCTGGATCACAGAACGACTTAACACTATGTTTCTGTCACTTTTCACGCTAAAAAAATTGTATACATATACTTAAATGTGTAAAGAAAAAAAGACAGTTTCTTTTACCTGAACTAACAACCTGCACACACAAAAGACGAAACCAGAAGTTGGCATGGGAACTGTTAGGACATAACTGAACTGTACAACCTTCACTTATACGATGATCCAAAACACAAAGCAACTGGTTTATAAAGAAAAATAATTCTATTATCTATATTTTGCAAGTTGCAAACGTTGTTTATCTGTATTTACAAATAAACACAATCATCAACATTTGCATAGCATCATAAATATAAATATACATAGTAAGTAATGTAAATGTATGTAATAATATATTTTTTGTGCAATTTTACCTTTTCTTCATACTTATTATATACTAGCGGCCCGCCCACGGCTTCGCCCGTTTAAAATATATGATTATTGATTTAATAAGCAGAATTGATTGACAACTATAATGACTTCTAATATGATTTTTTTATTACTTTAATCTGTAATATTCTAATATAATTTTTTTACGACATTATCGTAACTGCTATAAGAATTTTTGATTGTTTCGAACTAAAAAATATGACCAATGTTGATATTTGATATTCATATTACATAAATATTTAATATACATAAAGCTAATTATTTATTATATGTATATATTTTTGTAACATTACGTTTTTTTTACCTATGTTATGTTTTTTAAAGCTCTGTTAAATGTGCTGATGTCACTTAATAATTTTATATACTGCTTCAGAAACAGCCTTATTGACTTAGTACTAACAGCCTTAATGTTAAATTATTGTTTTGGGTAAGGATTCATAATATTCTTTGTAAAATAACTGTAATGTTTGCATATTAACTCCTGTACAGTTTTTAAATTAGTCATACATATTATTAGCTAAATGTACAATTGGTAAATACGTAGTTACAGAGTATACGTAGAAAGGATATTTTTAGGCATTTTTATATAGATTTATTTCAAACGTACGAACGAACTAAAAAAATTATGTATTTGCTTGATATCTCTTTGAAGATCAAATCGTTCTTTATCTCTATATTGAATTAATTACGATTTCAACTTAACTGTTATGATTTATGAAGGTAATCTCCACTAACAATTCAATTTTGTTTACTTTATTGTATAAAATATTGTATAATAGCGCTTCAAAAATATATATTTTTATCAACAGTCATGTAATCAAGACGTTTCGAATGTCATTCTTTAGCCAGGAATCTAACCAGCGCGATTGCTATATTGCTATTGCGAACGTTAGTTCGCAGGCTAACTAATGCCTTGAGTTCATTCAAATGACGATAACTTTTTTTTATAAACCGATTTTGATGAACCAAACTTTAGTAGTTAAGTTGAGTTAAAACAAAGCAATTGGGGAACTTTTAATTAAATCGGTTCAGTACTTTCAGAGAAAAATGTGGACATAAATATACCGACAAACAGACAGACAAGAAATTCAAAAATATATTTTTGCTTTCTATTATTCTTTTTAAGTGTCCCTCTATCCATTTCAGTCAAAATTACTAAATGTACAGACAAAATATTATTAATTATTGTCTTAGGGGCCGTTCAAGTATTACGTAAGCAGTTTTTTTGCAATTATTGACCCCCTCCTCCCCTATGTCATCAAAAATAAGCAATCCTCTTACCCCCTCCCCTAATGCTTACGTAAACATTAGCATATAATTTTTTTTAAGGTATTTTTTATTGATATTTTATTTGTATCTGCATATATAAAAGAACATGTTCCCACTGACTGAGGTAAGACACACGGACAGCCGTAACCGCTGATAGTAGAAACGTGAAATTTGGACAGATTTATATTTTCGAATTCAGGAAATCCGAAAGGGATGAAATAGGGATTGAAAGTTTATATGGAAAAAAAAATTAAATTATCACTGATTTTTATAAAATTTTAAATTCGGAATTAAAAAAATTTCATTGACCACGTCTTTCGTGGTTTATTTTAATTCACGCCCTAATGGTGCAAATAAGGGATTGAAAGTTTGTATAGGAAAATCCCTAAATCGCCACAGATTTTTATAAAATTTGAAATTTAGACTCTTGACAATGTGCCATTCCCGCTAAATAGATACAATAAACTTATATATTATATTTTAAAACTAATAGTTATATCGTCTACCATTCATACGTCCACCAATTATAGCCATAATATATATGAAAAGATAAATAACTTCTGCTTACGTAATTACTAGCTAGACCCCCTACCCCCCATGTCATCAAAAATAAGCAAACCCAAACTATTTGAATGATAATGAACTATCAAACAACATGATAGTTATACCGTTACTTCTTAGTGTTGCTCAACTATTACTTACATATGTAAGTAATACGCAAAATATACCCCACAAAACATAATAAATTGACTATTCATTTAAAGGTCCTTAGTGTGTTTTAAAGGAATTAAAATGTATGATTAATACTTAAAGCTTGTAAATGCTGCTAATTTCTAATCCAAATAGAATAACTGTATCTCAGTTAATTTTAAAATTTTCAATTGTATTAACAGTAATATTTTTCTTGATTAAATTACCCTGCATAGCATTTTGTGTGTATTTTGTTCAGTACTATCCTTGGGCGCGGTGGCTTTAGAAGGTCTCTTGCCTACTGGAAATGCTGCTAGTATCGGTCATAGTTGTGGAAATGGAAATGTTGCTATTTTATCTGAAAATATATCTGATTCTGCCGCTGGAACTCTATATAGTATATGGGAAAAATATTAGAATTTTAATTAAAATATAGGAAAATCGGACAGTGGAATATTGATTTATTCATCCATTAGTCGCACACATACGTGATTTTCTCATGGATATCATTATCAGATATGGACACTAGCTTTCAACAGACAACAAATATGTTTTGCGGTGATGAGTTCTGCCACTCAATACGTGATGCCTTCATAATTACGCAATGCAGGGGCGCGGAGTGTCTTAACGCTAAGCGCCCTCTGCTTTCCTTGCTACATACGGGATAAAACAAAACTAAAAATAAAGAAAATAAATATTTTTTTTACAAAAAGAAAAACCCACTTTAAACTTCAAACGAATATAAAAAATATAAATTTCAAAATGTTACATTATGTAAAATTATTTTTTTCAAAATTTATATTATTATACTTTTTTCAGATGATGGATTAACTAATAAATACCTACACATTTTTAACACGCTTTGTTTGGGTCGACTAGCAACTATATAATAAAATGTACTTTCTCTATACTTGTAATAAATGTATTATCATGAATCTTGGCAGTCATAGTTACGTAGCTAAGGTGACAATACCATAATAAGATACCATCGAGCTGATGGTGGTCCTCGACCATAGGAGACGACGCCATAGTAAAATTATGGAGTTTTAAGCTTGCTCCAAATGACTAGGGGCATGAGTACTAGCGGATTTGCAGTTTTCAGTTTTTCTAAGCTAATATTTCACAGTGATGTATTACGCCCTTTAAGCTATAAATAACAGATGACCCGATTCTGTAAGGCTTTGTATTTATTTTAACACGCTATTATTAGCTTCACATGCACGCGTATTTATTTCAAAGCTTGAACCTGATGTCGTTTACAGGAAAATTGTAACCAGAAGAACGCGAAAAATACATTAGGTGTGATTTGACTTATTAAAAAATATATATGTATATATTTAACAAAACCATATTCTTACAAAAAAAGTCGTATATGCGTTTATTAGCTTCACCGCTGTCTATCTACAATATATTTAAGTAATTTAATGTAAAAAAATGCAAGAGTATTTTGCCGTATAATTTGCTCACAAATTTGCAGATATGTTTGGATACTATATTTAGGGCCAATGTAATGTTTCGTTGTGGCGCAGGGGTACAAAATATGACTGTAAACGCGACAGGTTGAGAGTTCGATTCTCATTCGACGAAATAAAATATTTATTATATATGTGACTCGATCGACGGATCAACGGTGTTCTATGGGGTTAGGTCAAATTTATAGTCAAAGTCAAATAATAGGGGACCTCATTCCTGTCCATTTCATCCCAATGATCAGTGATTTTTTGCAATTTTTATTTTTCTGATAAAAGTAAAATTAGACAAAGAAAATTTTGCTTGCTTAAACGATTTATTTTCTTTATCAAAAATATATTACATCAATACTGCTAGAAATATAATATGTCTATAAAATAAACTGCAATAAGTATAATACTCTACATATAAAAATATATATCATTTCATTTGTGGCTCCCTCGTTTTTCTCTAGTGTGACGCTATGTGGTGCTGTTTATGAACTGTGAATATTAAATTACAAGACTCTAAATATTAATATTTTATTTTATATACGCTATTCTTTTTATATCCACAACGAACAAAAGCTGTGGCTCAATATAAACGAGTTCCACATCCGCATGCACCTAGCCCGCCAATATTGGCACCTCCACAGTAACCGTAAGGTGTAGCTAGAGCAGGTCCATATCCAAGGGCATCGGCACCATATCCTAGAATTCCAGCTCCATATCCTAAAACGCCCTCACTGATGCCTATTGCTCCAGTGCTAACGCCTGATATATCTTCAGATAATATACCCACTTCTCCATTTCCACAGCCGTAAGCTACACCACCCAAACCTGCAGTTGGCAAGATACCTTCTAATGCCACTGTTCCCAAGAATGGTAATGCTCCAGAAACAGCCAAAGAACCTTCAATTGCATTTTCGGATATTACTGATAGACCATTAGGAGCGAGGGGAGAGGAGCTAGATGTAGGTAGACCGCCTCCATTAGATGCAGCTAAAGCTGCGGCGTTGGAACCTCCGAGGCCGTACAACCCAGCCTGAGAAGATGCCCAACCAACACCGCAAGGAGAGAGAGGTGTGAGGGGGAGTTCAGCATACAGCCCGCCATTACACGGTCCAGAAGAGATCGGAGCAGGTAAACGATTATATGCACCAATGCATTGTGCTTTTATACTCTAAAAAGTAAAAGTAAATTGTAATTTAAAAAAAAAATATGCATATGATAAAATATAAATATGTATATTTTTTATAACTAAAATAGACATTAAGTCCAATGTAACAATTTTTCTTTCTTTATCATACAAGCTGAAATATTTAGTTGAAATTGATGAAAAAATATGGTGCTAAATTATTATATCGATTTTTATTGATATTTACTTGAAACTTGAACTTACTTGAATTAGCAGCACTTGACAACCAATGAAAAGAAGAGCTTTGATTGCCATATTGTACGAGTATATCGACTGTTGTCCCGTTGCGAGCGAACTTGCGAATGTTTTCTAAGAAACACCTATGAGTTTTTATTCTTAAAAATTACATAATTTTAACCATAGTGTCTATGATAAAAATACCAATACATAATTAATAAATATTTGTAATAAAGGTGTATACGTGATATATTTATTTTCTTTTTATCAATATGTCTATAGTGCAAAATATATATAACATAGATTTGCTTCACATAGATAGAAAACGTTTGCAACTTTCGAAATGTTGTTGAAATAGAAGTCCGATAATAATTTTAATATAAATTTAATATAAATAGTTAAATCGTTGTGTGTCATTCGGTTAGTAAAGAGTAAACTGTATATTTCACAAAATGGCATTAAAAATTACCGCTTGGTCTTTCTTTTTATTGGGTGTGCACCTGTGTTTAGTTCAGGTAATATATATTCTTCCTGATTTATATTTTTCATATGCTTTTGTATAAATCTATATATTTTTAGCATATAGCATAGTAGACAGTGAGAACCTAGAGATAAGATACTCTCTTGTCTCTAGGGTCTCACTGTGCAATCCACTTGACCGACAAACCAAATAATTCACTACAATCAATCAAAACAATCGTTTCACAATTAAAATATTTTTTGGTATTTTTCAGAATGTATTTGGTCAATATTTACAAGAAATTCCTACTTCTGCATCTATAGGCTATGGACTGTTAAACCCATGCCTAGGTGCTGGTCTAGCATCATCTAGTCTCGGTACTGGTCTGGCCTCTCCTGGATTATATACCCTGGGTGGTCTGCCAGCTTCTGGGGTAGGCCTTGGTGCTAGTCTGCTAGCTTCTGATTCAGCATATGACATCTCTACTGGCGCTTATGGAGGATGTGGAGTTGGAAATTTAAATGTTTTTGGAGAACTCCCTGTCGGTGGATCCACATTGGTGTCCGGACAAGTTCCAATTCTCGGTTCTGTACAGTTCGGAGGGCCACTACCTGCGGCGGGGTCAGTGACAATATCTGGTGGCTGCAGTTGTGGGTGTAGCTATGGCTACTAAATTGTACGAAAAATGGAAAAAAATACGAATTATGAAATGATTTTTTGGCAATTTTTAAATAAATGATATGCTCCTTTAATGCTCCTTTTTTTCTAATATCTTTTACTTATTCGTCATCTTTTTCTTCTATTCTGCACATTTAATAATAGAATAATCTACAAACATAGACACGTGTTTCTTCATTTTATTTGTTAATATATATACGCATGAAAACAGAGGACTGAGGACATTAGTGACAACATTTAATTATTTTTTTAGCTAAATTTACATTTTTACCTAAAAAAATTACAGTAATTTTATAAATATATATTTTGAGATACATAATGAGTTTAATATATTTCGCAACTTTTGCTGAACTAAATGCCCTTTAATCATAAAATATTTTTATTGTATAAGCATAATAGGGGTCAACCCTGCCAACCCTAGGCTGTAATATTTCATCTGCCATGAAGACTAATCGGGCACATGTTGTTGGGGAGTCTCCTCGAGGCGATGTGGTTCCCCGCTGGTAATAACTTACCAGTGGCAACGAATGCGGCGTTGGCGAATGCCACCCGACACGCAATTTTCATAACAGCGGGAAGTAGACAACAACGTTACAAATAACTACGACTCAATTTGGTGGAGGAATGAGATAAATTTGGGGTCACGGTAGTGCCAGGACGATAACCAGGACGAATTCAATCATGCGTTAGGGGGCAGTACCTATTTTACGTATTGTCTTTTTTTAACACCCATAACTTGGGTTTGTATACCACATAAACAAAATTTTATGGATATGATATCAATAAAATGTTGTTTGAATGTGTTGATTTTCATTTGCACAGCCCTTATATTTTGGGTTTTATTGATTAATTGAAAATTTCCGGTTTCGTGACTGACGGATTGACTAAATGGAATACCAAGATGACCAAATATAGGCCACCATATTTGTATCTCTTACTATCACACGTTTTGGACCTGTTCTGGTTTTTATACAACTTGTACTTAAATCGATTAGCGAAGTCCACGCATCGTGATTTTGTATGTAAGGCGAATATTAACAGATAGTCTATGCGAGCTATAAGTTTATTGATACTTATTAATCCCCCGATTTTGTCGCTGAACGACCGACTGACTGCTGCTGTGCTGTGTGCTGTATACAGCGTGAAACTGAAAAAAGAATCTAATATCAATACAACAAAAAATGTTATAAAATTGTACACGCCCTGACTAATGTACAAGCTCTAACTTCACAAACTCTATATATTAGTAATACTCCGGATCTATGTATAATACATCCGGATCTATGCTAAATATACATACTAGTACATATAAATAAAAGTAAAATGTATACTAACTATGTATAATATTGTATCCTACTAATCCCATTTTCATGTAATGTGTTGCTAAAACGAAACTAACTGTCTTACTAGCTCGTGAAAAATTAATCCAGTATAAAAAAATAACGAAAAGGCCAAGGTGTAGAATTTATGAAGTTAGAACTTGTATATAGAGTTAGGGCGTGTAGAATTAGAAACTTGGCTACACCTACAAACATCGCTTTATTTATATATCTCTATCAAACTTTTCACTTATTGCTTTTTAACTTACTTGAATTAGCAGAACTTAAGCACAAATAAAGAGTATAGCTTTGACTGCCATTTTGTTTCTCGAATGTTGTCTTAATGTTACTATTATAATAATATTACGTTACTATTACGTCCATAGACAAAGGAAACCTGGGAACCTGATTAAAATCAAATAAATAAATCCAATCTTTATGAAGAGAGTCTTAAGACATTTCATTTACCATTACGATACTTCCGTTCTCCTTTTTCCGCCAAATTCTGAAGGCACTGCGTGTAGTATGGCAGAGCCCAACGCCGTATCTTAACTATACGTTATCTATCCGAGAAAATTAATATACTAAATATTTATTATCCCAACTGGGAATCGAATTTACAGCCGTGGAACTAACAATCAGTCGATTTTACAATCACACTTTGTGAATCGTCGCCAGGACAGCTTCTCTAGTTTTTCTTCGTTAAAATTATATATTTATTATGAATTCTAATCACATTTCAAGTAATGTATGTTACTAAGCTAAATAATATATTTTATTATATTTATTTATGATAATTAATTATTTTATTTGAGGCCAGTCGTGGCGCAGAGGCACAAAATGTGGACTGTAAAATCGACTGGTTGTGGGTTCCATTCCTAATAGGGGAAAAAATAAAATAATTAAATCAGCTTAACGCTGTATTTCGCACACAGCAGGGTAGGCAGAGGGAACCTAGTGTTAAGACACTTTGTTCCCTACTTTCCGCTGAATTTTGGAGGCATTGTGTGTTGAGTGGTGGAACTCAACGCAGCGTTTTACCTCGACACCAGAGCGAAGAAATGAAGATATAAATGTAAATTAATATGTTACTTCCTCGAGTGGGGATCAAACCCACAACCAGTCGATTTTATAGTCACGCTTTGTGCCTCTGCGCCACGACTGTGTTCACAGTAGAAGAACGAAGAAGAAGTAGTACTTAGAAGCTTGTTTTTTTTTGTGCTTCAAGGGACCATAGATTGGAATATTTCATATTAATTACAACTAGATATCTTTGTTGTCCGTTTGTCCGTCTGTCAAGAGGATAATAAAGTAAACCTATAAGATTTCCCTTTTTACTTTTTGAGCTACGGAAGAAGGAAAGAAAGAAAAAATTAAGGAAGCTAAAAAAAATAACATTAAGGGATGGATATTGTCTTTAAAATTATAATGGTATTAGAACATGAAAGTGATTAGTAAATAAATAATTGTGCAAATCTAGTGGCGGTGATATATAAGTATATATCAATAATTTCACTTATTATTTTTCAACTTTCTTTACTTAATTAAAATATTATTTTTTACAATTTAATTTTTGTTTGATGAGGCCGGTCGTGGCGCAGCGGCACGAGGTGTGACTGCAAAACCGACTGGTTGTGGGTTCGATCCCCACTCGAGGAGATGAAATATTTACTTAAATTTATATTTCCATTTCTTCGCTCTGGTGTCGAGGTTAAGCGCGGCGTTGAGTTCTGCCACTCAACACGCAATGCCTCCAAAATTCGGCAGAAAGTGGGGAACGGAGTGTCTTAACACTAGGTTCCCTCTTCCTACCCTGCTGTGTGCGGGATACAGCGTGAAGCTAATAAAAAATAATATAATTTTTGTTTAACTCTGAGCCTATGATTTATAAGTATAGTTTTAGGTCGGAAGTCGGTTAAATAGCCGAGTGGACCGTGCCCACCCCAGAATAGTTCATCCTGGAAATTTTACTTACAATAAAATAAAAAAAACAACATTTACACGAACATATCTGTTCAAAGCTAAAGTTTATAACCGAAAAATAAAATAATAAGAAACAGAAATATAAGGATACTATTTATTTAAAAATTGTCTAAAACAAATTAGGTAGCAGTCATTTCTTCATTTTATTTGTTAGGTTTACTAGCCTTAGTTGCATCCACAATTGCAACTACCAGATATTATCACCGAACCTGCAGCAGGTAGCGGTCCTCCAAAACTTACAGAGCCAAGAATAGGAACTTGCCCGGACACTAGCGTGGATCCACCGACAGGGAGTTCTCCGAAAACATTTAAATTTCCAACTCCAGATCCCCCATAAGCACCAGAAGAAATATCATAATATGCTGAATCAGAAGCTAGCAAACTAGCGCCAAGACCTGCCCCAGAAGCTGTCAGACCACCCAGACCATATAATCCAGGAGATGCCAGAGCAGCGCCGAGACCAGATGATGCCAGAGCAGCACCTTGGCATGGGCTAGGATTTGATAGTCCATAACCGAAAGCAGCAGAAGCAGGGATATCATACAGACATTGACCAATTACATTCTGTAAAATATAAAAATTATTATACTATCGTTTGCAATAAGCACAACGACCATGGGCATAGAAATGGAGTGATACCGGGTGAGCCTTGCCCATTTACAGAAAAAGATCAGCTTAAAGTTAAGGTCAAAGACCCAAGGGGTCCCTTCCCTAGAAAATATCTCTAGATGTGCCCATCACACAAGGGAATCAATTATTTTCCTTTTACACCCCTTTGTTACAATAAAGTCAATATTATAAACCTGAAAAGCATCTATCTTTACCTGAACTAAACACAGATGCACACCCAGTAGAAAGAAAGACAAAGTGGTTATATTGAATGCCATTTTTAAAATGTACACTTCGCAATTTAATTACCGAATGACATACTACGATTGAGCTATGAATTTATATTAAATTTACTATCGGACATTCATTTTATCAATATGTTTGTTGCAAACGTTTTTTAATTATATGAAGCAAATTATGTATATTTTGCACTATAAACTTAATTGATAAAAGAAAATCAAATATATCACGTATGTATTTATTAGAAACATTTATGCATTTATGGTCTTTTATCGTCACATTACGCACTAAAAGCCATTATGTAATTTTCTTCAATAAAAACTCATGGGCGTTTCTTAGAAAATATTCGCAAGTTCACCCTCAACGAGACAACACTGTATATACATATAATATGGCAGTAAAAGCTCTTCTCTTCATTTGTGCTCAAGCGCTGCTAATTCAAGTAAGTTAAATAAATAACTCTAAAACAAGTAAACAGTATAAAATGGCGCACCACTCTTTGTTCCTTAGATTAACCAACGTACGAAAAAGTACTAATGCTTATGCAATAGGTTTTTATTTAACCAAAAATACGAAAGCTTATACAATAGGTTGTTATTTTTCAGACTTTAAAAGCACAATGTGTTGGTGCATATAATCGTTTAGCTTCCCCGATCCCTGCTACACCGTGTAACGGCGGGTTGTACGCTGGATCCGCCCTAGCGCCTCCCTCTGTTTGCGGTACTGGTTGGGCATCTTCTCAGGCTGGATGGTACGATCTTGAAATTTCCAACGCCGCAGCGTTAGCTGCATCTAACGGAGGAGGACTACCTACATCCAGTTCGTCTCCCCTCGCTCCTAATGGTCTATCAGTAATATCCGAAAATGCAATTCAAGGTTCTTTGTCTGTTTATGGAGCAGTACCATTTTTAGGAACAGTGGCATTAGAAGGTATCTTGCCAACTGCAGGTTCGGGTGGTGTAAGCTACGGCTGTGGTAATGGGGAAGTGGGTATATTATCTGAAGATATATCAGCTGCTGGTGCTGGAATTGGAGAGGGAGCTCTAGGATACGCGGCAGGAGCCCTAGGATTTGGAGCAGAAGCTTTAGGGTATGGTGCTGGTGCCCTCGGCTGTGGTGTTCTAGCTGGATCACCTTACGAATATAATGGAGGCGTCAATTTTGGACGCGGTGCATGCGGATGTGGAGTACTGGCTTACTAAATACTTATATAAGTTAATGTAAAAAAATTTTTTTAAAGAAAATAAAGATTTTGCAATTTTTATATTTATTTTAAATGAAAATCGGCTTCACGTCTTATCCCATACACATCAGGATACGTGGAGGGAACCTAGTGTTTGTTATAAAATGCTATATTTATATACAATCCATTGTGTGTGTTTACAATCAGGCACTCTCCGACTACATCAGGACATTGTTGGTTGGCTATTAAAAAAATAAGAATCTTTCAAGAATCTCTCTCGCTCTGCAAATTTTTCCATGAGTGGCACAATCAATTTATTCCAATGAAATATAAATCTCAGCAAAGTATAATAAATTAATATTATAATATTTATATCCATTAATAGACCAGTCATGATGCAGGAGCACAACCCTGCGACTATAAACCCGACTGGTTGCGGGTTCGATTCCCACTCGAGGAAATAAAATATTTAATATTTTTTTAGCCGAAGAGCGGCGTTCAATTCCGTCACACAACAAACAATACCTTCAGAACAGCGGAAAATTTGAAACGGAAATGTCTTAATAGAAATATAGTGATTTAACACTAGGTTACCAGGTTCCCTCCCACTATATATACGTGATACAGCGTGAAGTTGAAAAAAAAAATGTTTAATTATGTACTTTATATTCACAATCAAATGTTCTTTTATATTACATAGCAAGCTAGGCATAAAGTAACTATACTAACTAAATGGTAAAACACGAGTTTACAGTCGTCTGACTAACCCACCATAGCCCTATATCTTGCAGTCCACCTCTGAACCTTTGCCTTTATACAACGGCGTCTCATCAATCGTCTGTGCCCTTTATACTTAAACTAGTGGGCGCGCGCGGCTTCGCCCGCTTATTAGGAGTGAATTCTAAAAAAACCACGAAACACGTGTTCAATAAAATATTTTTAACAGTCTAAATTTAATTTTTTATAAAAATCGGTGGCGATTTAAAGATTTTTCCATATAAACTCTCAACCCCTTATTTGAACCCTTAGGGGGTGAATTCTTAAAATCCATGAAACACGTGTTTAATGAAATATTTTTAAGAGTCAGAATTTCAAATTTTATAACAATCGGTACAGATTAATTTTTTTTTCCATACAAACTTTCAACTCCTATTTCATCCCTTTAGGGTTAAAATTTTTCAAATTCCCTTCTTAGTGGATGTCCTGAATATGAAAATAAACATCTGCCCAAATTTCACGTTTCTACCATCAGCGGTTACGGCTCTGCGTGCGTCTTACCTCAGTCAGTCAGCACAAGTCCTTTTATATATATAGATTATATACATACATTTATGTATAACTCATTAACAATTAAAAGGAGACGGAAAATCTAAAGCCCAAATGTGAAGAGTTGAAATGTAGTGGTAAAACATTGTTTTTTTTTTTATTTTATAATATCAAAAATCAGCTTTACTGATAATCTGGAAGCGAGGAAAAATGAGAAAAATAGTTTTAGATCCTTAATCCATATAAACAATCCATTACAGTACTACGAAAATAAAATATTTGTTCATTAAGTCTAAGTATTTCAAAGCACTTACTAGTGCATATAATTACAGAATCAATAAAGACATTAATAAATGTATAATTTTCAGAACACTTAACACAATAAAACAAATAAAATTGTTAAAGCTGATGTAATCCCAATGGTGAATCCCGTTCTGTGGTCTATTTTTTGGTATCATCATGATTACAAATAACAGTGGGGACCTCATATTGATGAATTGGCGATGATAGACTTAACTCAGCAGCCTTTACGGTCAAAAATTTCAACCTATTAACGGACGTGGAAACGGCTGGTCTTGTTTACTTTTGCTACTTCCATAGTATTATATCCTACGGCATTCTACTTTGAAGTAATGCAGCTTCTATTAAGTCAATTTTTGTCTTGCAAAAAGCGTACTATTCGCGCAATCTATAACTTAGGCCCTAAAGATTTGTTGAGGCAAAAATATAACGAAATGAATATACTGACAGTTGCATCTCAATTCATTTTTGAAAAGGTTATGTAATTAAGAAAAATATTAATAATCTTACCAGAATTGGTGATGTACATAATATTAATACTAGATAGGAGAAAACTTAGCGCAACTGTAATTAGATTGCATCGAATCCGTAATGCTTTTATGGGACTATGTGTTACAAGGTGTTGTGTTAAAAGGGTTTTTACAATAGGATCCCAGAAAACGTCCGAGAAGGTTCCATATCACAATTTAAAAGAAAATTTTCAAATATAATAACATTTTGTGGAAAGATGTTTGTGTGTTAAAGGTTATCAAATTAATGAATTTATAAATGATAAACGCCTTGGGAATTAAATGCTTGCACCAGTATGTTCCAAAGGTATCACTGGCACAAATACTGAAATGTAATTATTTAGTAAATAAGTATTTTTAACTAAATAAGTATTTTTCTTTCCTAATTGCGGAATAACACTTTAAAAATGTTTAAAAATATTGAAATGTGTTTTATATATAATTGATGAAAAAAAGTCCCGCCGCGTTTCTTGCGCCGGTTCTTTTCAAGTCTGAGGCATTAACTTTAGTGAACTGGTGGTAAATTAAGCATGTAACTTTTGAATAAAATTATTTCACATTGACCAACTTACTGTTAGGTATACACTATTTTATTAGATGTGTGGCATGTGTGAAAATATAAAATTAAATGTGGAAGGTATAAGGAGAATATAAAAGAGGTAAAGAATATAAGAAAAATAAAAGTGTGCATGTCATGCATTTATTATAATTATCCAAAATAATCAATCACTTCCAAAATTATAAATAATTTCTTCATTTTTTTATTTCAATTTAGTAGCCATAGTCGCATCCACAATTGCAACTACCAGATATTATCACCGAACCTGCAGCAGGTAGCGGTCCTCCGAAAGATACAGAACCAAGAATTGGAACTTGTCCGGACACCAATGTGGATCCACCGACAGGGAGTTCTCCAAAAACATTTAGATTTCCAACTCCAGATCCCCCATACGCACCAGAAGAGATGTCATATGTTGAATCAGTAGCTAACAGACCAGCACTTAATCCTAACCCAGAAGCTGCGAGACCACTCAGACCAATCGTTCCAGGAGACGACAGACCAACGCCAAGACAAGATGATGGCAGACCAGAACCTAGACAAGGGCTAGGACTTGACACTCCATAACCGAAAGCAGCAGCAGGGATATCACGTAAACATTGACCAAACACATTCTGAAAAATATTAATATTTATTTAAAAAAAGGCCATCGTATCGTAGTATAACAAAAAAAACAGCTTTACGCTGTATCCCGCACAAAGCAGGGTAGGCAGAAGGAACCTAGTGTTAAGACACTCCGTTCCCCACTTTCTGCCGAATTCTGGAGGCATTGCGTTTTGAGTGGGAGAACTCAACGCCGCGCTTAACCTCGACACCAGAGCGAAGAAATGGAAATATAAATTTAAGTAAATATTTCATCTCCTCGAGTGTGGATCGAACCCACAACCAGTCGGTTTTACAGTCACACCTCGTGCCACTGCGCCACACTGATTTCAAGACCTCAAGTAGTATAACAAATTAATATTATCGCGATTGTGGGTGGATTCCCATTATGGGGAATTTTTAATGATCCCCGTCTGGCAAAACAAATCACCGCCACTATGTCTCGAATGTAAATGGTGTGCTCTTAAGTTTTCTCTGTCTACCCTGCCAAAAATATACGAATAATTTAAAAACATAAGAAAAGTAAACCTAAAAGTATCTGTAGCTTTACCTGAACTAAACACAGATGGACACTCAATAAAAAGAAAGACAAAGTAGTTATGTGGAATGTCATTCTGTGAATATACAGTTCACACTTTACTGACCGAATGACACACAACGATTTAACTAGGAATTTATATTCACCTTTTTTATCGGACTTTTATTTTATCAATATTTTGCAAGTTGCAAACGTTTTCTATCTATGTGAAGCAAATCGGAATAATGTATATTTTGCACTACAGACTTACATATTGATAAAAAAAAACTAAATTAAATATATCACGTATATATTTTTTACAAATAGGTTTATATATTTTCAACATAACTAGCTATGATAACAATGATGTAATTTTCTTCAATAAAAACTCTTGGGTGTTTCTCGGAAAACATTCGCAAGTTCACACTCAACGGTACAACAGTCGATATACTCGTACAATATGGGAATCAAAGCTCTTCACTTCATTTGTTTTCAAGTGCTGCTAATTCAAGTGAGTAGTAAATACTAAATAAATAAACACCGAAATTATATTTAGTAACATTTTAGAATCTCTTTATTTTTCTCATCTGTTTGAACAAAATTGTCCTTTGGATGCAATGTTTCTAATATAGACAAAAACAATACAGCTTCGTTTTCATTTCAGGTTATTTGTCAACGCTAAAAAATTAGACTAGAATGCTATAATTGCGCGAATTTAATTAATTGGTTTTACTTTTCAGTCTTTGAGAGCGCAATGCATTGGAACATACCTATAATAATTTGGCTGCCCCGATCTCTGCCGCACCGTGTGACGGCGGGCTGTATGCTGGACCCGCCTTCGCACTTCCTTCTCCTTGCGGTGCTTGGGCATCACCTCAGGCTGAATGGTACGGCCTTGGAGCTTCAAACGCCGCATCCTTAGCAGCATCTAACGGAGGAGGACTACCTATATCCAGCTCCTCTCCCCTCGCCCCTAATGGGCTATCTGTAATATCCGAAAATGCTATTGAAGGTCCTTTGGCTGTTTCTGGAGCATTACCATTCTTGGGAACAGTGGCATTAGAAGGTATCTTGCCAACTGCAGGTTCGGGTGGCGTGGCGTATGGCTGCGGTAATGGAAATGTGGGTATATTATCTGAAGATATATCAGCTGCTGGTTCTGGATATGGGGTAGCAGCTCTAGGATATGGAGCAGGAGCTTTAGGATATGAGGCAGGAGGTTTAGGATGGAGTGCGTGCGGATGTGGAGCTTATTAAATATTTATGTACGAGCAGCAACAATCAAGTAACTCCACTATACTCACAAAAATTGAAACTTTTTACTATTGGTTTTTGGATACTATATTTGAATAATTTTATATATTTTCATAAAAATTATATATGTTTATATTTATTTGCCTTTGACTTTGGACTTAACGATTTCTGCATTGATCTGATTTTTGATTTTTCGGAAGGAAATAAAGTTTTCGATTTTAATATTTCTTGGTATTTATTCCTACTCCATTCTACAAGCCCCCTTAATAACAAGTGATAAGATACCTAGTCAGTCATTTTCTACTGACTGACTGACTATTTTCACACTTTAGTTTCTTTAGCAGATATTTAAAGAAAAAAAATAATTCGTCTTCACAAGTCAATTAAGTGTTTAAAGTAAAAAAACATGCAACTTCGCTTATTCTTGTACTTCAATGCTTAGTAATATGACAAATTTGAAGAATTCGTTTGGTTAAATGCACTAATCTCAGAAACTACTAAAGCAAATTAAAAGTCGACTTAATGAGGAAACTTATAAAAATTTGAACATAGCGGGATTCGAACCCCAGTCTCATAGAAAACCGTCCAAGCTTTCTGACCAACTATGCAATATGTTCCGCTTGGTTTTAATAAGTATTTCTCTTTCCTATGTGTGGAATAACACTAAAAATGTTTAGAAAATGTTGCATCATAATTTATACACAACTTTTAACTAATTTTACAACCACGGCAAAACCGCGGGTAATAGCTAATATAATATATAATCCCCTAATTGAGACGAACCCACGAAAATCACAATTACAATCAGAAGTTGTCTCGGTACAAAAATATTTCAAAAATACGTAAAATAAAACACATAACCGGTTTAAATACATAATTTATTACTATGGTACAATATGTTTTGAATGATTTGATACTTCCATTAATTATACTTTGATACAAAAACAATGTACAAGTGACCGAGTGTTGTGTTTGCAATTTTTTTATTCCCACCATCGCTCCACACGTTGTTAGCACTATAGTCTTAAAAGTTTCACCAAAATCGCTTTACTCTCGCACATTTCACTGCTATTTTGATAAAATGTAACTTCATTCAATATAAAAAAAGAACATGGAAAATAACAAATATATGCACACTCCGTCCATCCGCCCTGACAGTTGCTTCGGTGTTGCCATTTAT
This sequence comes from Heliconius erato x Heliconius himera, assembly GCA_013421005.1. Lineage (NCBI taxonomy): Eukaryota > Metazoa > Arthropoda > Insecta > Lepidoptera > Nymphalidae > Heliconius > Heliconius erato x Heliconius himera. The sequence goes on along the minus strand of JAATLQ010037236.1, from coordinate 6,227 downwards.
ATATAAAAATGCAAATTTATTGTCTACTTACAATATTTAAAAACGCACTGGCCGAATATTTTTTAGGGCTGAGATCACATACATTATAGTTTCGAAAGAAAAAAAATTGGAAGTAGACAATTGGTTAAAATATTACACTTATATAACAAATAGAATTTTATCAAATGTATATAGCGAAACAAAAAAAAATCCACCATTTTATACCCCACAGAGGCACAGACAATAAAAAAAATGAGACAGATTATAAATACAAAAAGGTTAAATTGCACAGATAATACATAAAATAAGATATATTTATATAGCAACTGTCGATTAATGCAGGTGGGTATTATAATATATTGTTCTTTTGCATGACATAGTATATTTATACGCCAGGCTTTGCTTACAAGTCCTTATTGACACTTCACTTTACTGCTTCTCCATGTGAAACTATATGGTACCTGTAAAACACATCAACATTTTAAAAAAATATTTATTAATTGGATAATTATTAAAGCAAGGAACTCAATACGTAATGCCTCAGATAATCTAATCTAGTTTCACGCTTTATCCCTAGTTAGGATAGGATAGAGAGAACAGAGCACTAAACGCTAGGTCTCTCTTTTGCCTCGTTCACTGTCAATGGACGGAGGAGGAGGAGGACGACGAACGGGTGCATGTATAGAGAGGTTACTCTATACATGCCTGGGAGTCCTCATGCTTTTTACGTGACGTTCCTCCAGTAACTTCGAAATGTTTTCCAAGGTCAACTGAGGTCTCCCTCTACCTCTCTTATCGCTCTTTCCGCTCAGTTTTCCATTATAAATCTTTTAATGCCTCAGATATTCAACAGAAAGTGAGGAATGGATTTGCCATTAAATCTCATCAGAGAAATGAATAATTTTAATTTTCCCATTCTGGCAACACCACAAAGTGCTATGATTAGTTGATGAATTGTATCTGTGCACTTAGTTTGACTTATTTTATGATTTATTACGTATAGTAAGTTTATAATATACTAAAAAAACACTATATTTCCTCGTGCATTTTTTACTTTTATATATTTTTATTAAATATCATGTTATATTCCTAGTAAATAAACAATACAAAAAGTTCTACTTATCTCTTTACCACCTGTCTTAATGAACAAAGATGAAGCGATAAAAATACAAGGCTCCATTATACATATTTCGTCTTATTTAACAAATACACTACATCACACACCTAATCCCTCCTCTCCTTGTGAGCGTCCTCCAGTCAACTAACTACGTATTGCCCTCCCTTAAATACTCTTCCATTTTCCCTATTTCTTTCTGCTATGTAGGGAGCGTTCTTGTGTTTTCCCCTGTAATACCTCACCTGGCTAGCTGTCGTCCTGCAGCGACGTGAACCGGTTCCCCAGCGCCAGGGGCTGGCGCGTGTCGGCGCGGGGCGTGCCGGCCGCGCCGCCGCCCGCGCCGCCCGCCGTGCTCCAGCCGCCGGCGCGCTTGCCGCCCGCGCCCAGCACGGGGAAGTAGTCGTCGTTGTGGATGTCGGGGGCGTTCTTCTGTTGGGGGGAATTGGAGATAGAGGATTTACTAGTGATATGGCGGATCGTTAACAGAGTATATACATATGAATACGGATGTTTAGTGTCAAGAACCGCCGGTACAGACATCCGACACATTGCTAGTATTTAGTATAGTCAGTCTAGCGTATTACAGTGTTTCAGATGTGCAGTCCAGTCGACGAGTCGTAGCCACCCTGGAGTCAGGTGTAGAAAACTTAATTTGATTTTTTTTTTATTTTTCATTATGTTATTGTCAGGTGAACACTGCCCAAAACCTAACTTCAGAGCGGCCACGACTCGTCGACAATACTGTATAACGTATGATGTTTCGGAAATTTAGCCGAGGACCTATTCTGAGTATTTTAAGTAACATAGGGAGGAATGGGACAAGACTTTAATGATTAAAAGTTACAGCACAGTTAAATTAATTAAATGTTACGGTTTTAGAAAGTTTTCAATTTGTTTGTTATCTGATCAAGTTTTTATTGGCTATTTATAGAATATAGTCATTTATTATTAAGTTAGTGATTTACTGTTATATATAACTATAAAAGTGATCACAAAGCGATGCTAAGGCCCGCATATTAAATAGTATAGAGATTAAATCCTGTCTGTTTTTTCCAATTATAGCCAGACCACACGCCGATAACTATTAGATAAACGAATTTAAATATAGTTCTATTGTATTTTGGCTAACTAAAAGCTAAAAATAAAGGAAAAATGTTTAATTTTTCCTTTATTTTACTTCAATCAGTTCGTTTAAAAAAGTTATATCAATTTAAAGTATTAAGTTTTACAAAATTGCGATTTTTTTTTGATCTCATATTTGCCGAAACTTTCATCATAGACATATTAGTGTGTACGTGATAATGTTATTAGATCATAAAAGTAATTCAATCGCTATTTATATACAAATCAATTGTACTCACAGCTTGATGCCGTCTCACAGGTTCGGCTGCCTTGTTCCTGGACTGCGGTGGCACGTAGGCTGCTGGTTGCGCTCTCTCTTCACGCGGGGGAGGGGGCGCCGGCGTTGGTTGCTCAGGTTCCGCCTGGGGATCAGCAAAATACATTGGTTAAAAATAAATTATTCTCGTAACCATTTATATCTAATCTAGGTCAATATTATAAAGATAACGATGTAATCGAGGCCGTCGTGGCGCAGTGGCACAGCGTGTTACTGTAAGCGCGACAGATGTGGGTTCGAGTCATACTCAGGGGACTTATAGTAGAATCCGGTTATAACGACGGCCAAGGGCCCGATAATATCGTCGTAACGTCGTACTAACCGGAATTCGTTCTAATTAAGGAACAATTATTTTTTAGAAAGAAATCGATAATAATCAATATAACGTAAGGTATAACGTAAGGTATAACCGTCCTATATCTAAGTATACTCGTTTAAGTAACAACGCAAGATCTAGTGCAAAAAATGTATATTTTTTTATTGTTTTCAACTTTGATGAATACGTCAACGTTAATCGTTATAAGCAGAGTCATAATAAACGAGTGTATTTTTATAGTAACTTATATTTAAACCAAACATATGCCCATAGAGCCCATAGAGGCCGGTCGTGGCGCAGCGGCACGAGGTGTGACTGCAAAACCGACCGGTTGTGAGTTTGATCCCCACTCGAGGAGATGAATTAAATAATTAAAAGAAATTAAATTTATATTTCCATTTCTTCGCTCTGGTGTCGAGGTTAAGCGCGGCGTTGAGTTCTGCCACTCAACACGCAATGCCTCCAGAATTCGGCAGAAAGTGGGGAAAGGAGTGTCTTAACACTAGGTTCCCTCTGCCTACCCTGCTGTGTGTTGGATACAGCGTGAAGCTATTTTTTTTTTTTACATATGCCCATAGTTCTTGGCTAAAAACAATTGTCATATCAGAAGTAGTACTAAATGAAATAAAACAAAGTAAATTGAGAGTGTATGCTCTCAAATGTAAGTTCCATTCCCATACAAATATGATAATGATATGACATTATGATGATGATGATATGATTTTTTTCCTTTATTTGTGGACTGTGACTTCTTGCCAAAACTCGCGATTGTAGGCCTTATACCTTTACATGATTTTGAGAAAAATGGTCTTAATATACATACAGACAGACAACAAAGTACTGAAAAAAAATAAAGCCTCCTTTTTAAATAAAGCAATAATATAAAGCATTATATAAACAAAATCTCACTGGCTTATTCCAAGGCCCCTTATTCTTAGTATTCTCAGGCGCACTATCCTCGGTCGTTGTATCCCTACCAGATTCAGGAGCACCGGCACCCCCTTGAAGCACTTGTATCTTGAGGCCAGTGTAATCTTTCACTGGTTCTTCATAATCTTTCCACTCCTCCTCTTCCTAGAAATGATAAGTTTTATTGATAAGTTTAGATTATATACAGCATTAAGTACCATTATGATTAAATGTAATATCAATTATGTATATTGATACCTCAATTCACAAACCAGGTAACTCCATCTGAATTTTGCAAGAAAATGTAAAAAAAAAAACAATTACGTTAATAGATAATATAGAAAATTATAGATTTTTTGCTGTATATTTAAGACAATAATATTTTATTTAATAAGTTATCTGTAAAAAATAATGTAACTTTTTCGGTGCCTCTTGCACAATTTACACAGATGGAGTCAGTGTGTTTGCAAATTAATGTATCAATATACAGTTTGTATGCTCAAGACTTAATGTGCTTAGGAATGGGCAGTGGTCACACAAGCCATATCATTCTTAAAACCATGAAAAAAATATATTTGTGTGTTATGTAATAAATAGAAATAAATCAATGTTATGGACCAAGTGATTAATGGGGGCATTGTTTATAATGCCTGGACATTATGAATGATGTAAGGTATATAGAGTCAACTGATTAATTAATATTCAAATTCCGCTATTTATTAGGATCTGGTCTGGTCATTGAAAATATTTATGTGACCATTGGATAGTTTGAAAATAAATATTTTATTATTTACTTTTAAGTAGTGAAGCAGCAGCAACCTGCTTGTGCCTACTCGGCCCAAGGAAATTTAACAATTCAACTCAATTTTATTAACTAACAAAACTTCATTAGAAAAAATATTAAAATCACAAAATCACACTTTTTTAGGTTAGTCTTTTTTTATATAACTGATTCTGTATAGATTATAAATTAATTTAACTGTAAACATAGCTATATTATTAATTCCAAAATAGACATTACATATCCAGGAATAATTACTAAAACATACATTAACAACTGTTTTTATTATAGCTTGACACTAAATTACAAAATAAAATGTCAAACTTTTTGAATTTTTGCCTTTTGATAAAACTTATCAAATGTAGTTTTATCACCTAATTGCCTAATGCTAAACATTCATAAGAGCCAAACATTGTGATAAATTTATAAAGTTTATATAATAATTAATCAGCTGGACTGAAACTTTTAGCCATTATTCATAATGCCCAGGCATTATAAATAATTAACTATAACATATACATGTATAAATATTATTAATGAAAAACATTGTGAATGAATTAAAGCTATACCCAGGACACACTTGTAAGGCAAATGTTAAAACACTCAAAATGTAAAATGGGAACAATCAGGACTTTATTTAATAGTTTTTTTATATATTAAGTTATTCAACTTAATAATAAAATTCGTTTTTTATTAATAGCCTAAAAGACTCACTTGGGGCTGACATGGCACAGTAAGATAATATTTGACTGTAACACAGCAGTTGTAGATTTGAATGCCACTCAAAAGAATGAATTATTATCATTACCTTATCCTGGTAAAGAGACAAAGTGCCAGTTCCACTACTCAACACAAAATATCTCAAATATTAGACTATGTGTGGTTAAGGAACAGAATGTCATAACACTAGGTCTCCTCTGCATATGCACCTTGTTATATGCACAATAGTGTAAAGCTAAATGAATAAACCAAGAAAAAAACTATTCTTGACTTAATTTTGCAAGTCATGATTGTCAAAAGGATAATTGAAATTTAAAGGTCAAAAAGAAGCAAATGTAACATGATCATGAATTAACATCTTAAGTATTTAACTTACAAGTTGATTGCTGCTTGGACTCTGAAATATTTTTAAAATAATAAATTTAATGCAAAATTGTTATTTACTCACTTCAAAAAAAAATAAACTAATAATATAACACATAAAAAATTACGTTTATTAAATAATTTATTGTGACTTTTTTTATTTATAGTTCACTTCAGTACATAATTATCTTTGTAAGGCTTTACAACAATACTTAGAATTGTAAAATAAATTAACATAATAAAATTATATCAAAACAAAATGATTCACCAAAGCATTATGCTCTTATAATTAATCAGACAAATAAAATAGTGCTAACATGTCACCTATAAATTATAATCGAATTTGTAATTACTTAACCTTAACATTTTTTAATTTTGACGTACTTTATAGAGGCAAGTAATTACTGAACATTGATAGGGCGGAGCTTTATCCAGGTCAAATAAATTAAGTAACAAAGGAGTCGGAAAACAATATCTTCTTCCACGCGACAGTTTCAGTGACATTGTAATGCAACCTACATTGCTTTTTGTTACCTACTTTTTACGTATTAAATATATGTAATTATTATAGTTATAATTATTAACATACCCCAGCCCGACCAGTTTCTTCACCTTCCTGCGCTGGTCTCTCCTTCTTAGGCCT